>JAPYZO010004583.1:0-15296 GCA_030522905.1 Torymus flavipes | reverse complement strand
TCATCCCCATCTTCTCAAGTAATCCAACTGCACCCAGCCTCACATCCACGCGAATTATTGTCTACAAAACATTTTCAAGAACTAACAAAAAAAATTTTAATGCACTAATTCTCGCAAGACGACTCTCTACCTCGCCAACCTCTTACTGCTCTCGTGGCGTACACACTCAATCCCCGTCTATATAGCGCGCTCGCATCCCTGCACATACAGTTCAACTTTAAGAACGACGCGCCGTCGGGTCATCTCCTCCCGCTGCTTTCGGGCTCGTTTCCCTCTCTCTCTCTCTCTCTCTTCCTCCCAGTCCCATACTCACGATCATCGAGAACGAGATGCTCGGCAGATACGCTCAAGTGCGTTGGACCTGTTTTCGCGTTAACAACCGAAACTCATAAAGACGTTTAAGTGCAGGCCTAAAGGAGGAAAAATACCTGTCTCCCTCCCTCTCTCTCTCTCTCTCTCACTCTCTAGATTTCGAAGTTAAGATGCCGCGCCGCGCGCGGGGCGATAAATAGGCTCGTTCGGCGCGAGGAATCCAAAGACTCGCCGCGCGCGCGCGTGGTGATTCCGTAATGCGAGAAAGAGAGAGAGAGAGAGGGAGTTCGACGAGAGGCTTTTGATTTTATCGGCGCGCCGCCGCCGCCGCTGAATTTGATGCGAATTCTTTTTTTTTTTATCTCGAGAGCCGTATGAACGGGAATATGAGTTCGATTGTTTATTCGCGGCGCGGTGACGTGGCCGGCTCGTATAGAGTGGAGACGAGAATGCTGGGAAACGATGCGAAAGAGAAAGAGAGAGAGAGAGAGAGAGAGAGGAGTACATAAGACTCGCGGCGAACGTTGTCGATGAAGATGTTTGCAATAAGGTGCGCGATATATAATATTTGCTCGATACCTGTGCAAATTTAAATTTTGATTGTTTCGCGCGGTATTTTTTGTTATGTGCTGTGTTGTCGGCTCTGCGGACAGTAAAGGGTTTACAAGAATTCACTTTTATGACAGTTTATTCGGATGTAAAATATATAAGCGCATAATTTATTGTTATTGTTAAAGTCTTGTCCTGTACAATACTTGAATGGTTTTTGAAGACTCATTAATTGTTAAAAGGTATCTCTATACTTAACGATCTTAGGGTGTGCATGATTTATTTCTTGTATTACTAGAATAGATATATATAAAAATTCCAGCGCGTTTTCTGTATTTATAGTATAAATATTATATTTTAAGCGTGTCAATATTTTAGTAGGTAAATGAAGTCGTTTCGAGTCCTTTCTTTGTTTAGCACTGTTCTTTGATTGTTTTTAAATTGTGATGATTTTTAAAATATTTATTATCAAGGCATTTTTATCTCTAATAAAAACGTAATTATAGTATATACCTCTTTAATAAATCAATACTCGAATTTTATTTATCTGGTACCCACATATCCAAAGTTAACTATACTGGTAAGTACTTACCCTCTTCAAATCGCTAAAAACTAACTTCAGTATATAGCATTGCTCACCAAGACCTACATGACATATCGCGGACCGCTACTGGCGAATACACCAGCCTCATAACCTGAGCTCTGATGTCTCCACGAGTTACGAGGCTTCTCGTCGAAGAAAGGGTGGGGGGATATTTATTCGCCGACATCGGCACACACCAGAACAGCACTCTCGTAACCGCGCGAGAGAGAGAGATAGAGCGAGAACAAGAAAGATGCTATCTGACGCGCGCGGAATTTCAAAATCTGGAAGCGAAATTTAGAAAACCTTTTTTTTCGGTTAAGCGCAATTAAGGATCGGGCCCCCGTGCATTTAACAGAATTTATCGCGGCCGTTATTGCGGACGGTTTTAAGAGTGCGACTGTGTGTATGTGTGTGTATAGTCCTGACGTTTAGGTCGCGTGTACATTCTTTTCGGATGGGACGAGAGTCTCGAGGACGTATCGTGGTGATGTATCTTGATTTGATTATTTATTTTTTGTCGTCGACCCGAAGATTTATTAGTCGTATAAGCTGGATGAGAGCGTCATTCGTTATAGTTGTTTGCAACGATGAATATTCTTATGAATGGTGAAGTAATAATCTATATACCTGAGCTTAAAAATTGACAATAAAGTTATTAAGTTTTAGTGAATAAGGATAGACTTACGTATAGTTCAACTGCTTAATACAATAATCGAATATATTATGTACTTATTTGATTTAATATCGTCGTATTTAAAAGAGTCAAAGAGGTGTTTATACACAGTTCTATTCATGATTTCAAAAGAGGCGGCGAACATATAGGTACAAGACGAGAAAAACGTGTTTTTTCTTTTTTTTTAAGAATTTCTAGACATTTATGTCTCTTTCGGGCCCGAAACCGTAAAGCAGTAAAATTCCTATCATAAACTACACCTAGTTTTATACAACCTCGGTTCCATACGATTTTATTAAACACTTCCCAGGCCGACACAGTTTTTTAATAAACCGTCACTCCTTGCCGGCAATTTTATCAATGAACGGCGCGCTCGAAATCGAGTTCCTTGTCTCCTTCGACCATCGAAAAAAAGAAAAAAAGAAAAGTGATTTCCCACTCCTCTAGAGGGCCCGCTGCGCTCTTTTATTTACGACCGGACGGTCTCTCTGCGCGTTTCGGCAGCCAATAAAAGGCGACGAGCGCCACCAGTTCCATTCACGCATTATATACATATGGGTATACGGTTCGGTAATCAGATCGAAGGCAAACATTTTCCACGTCCGGCTGCAGCGGCGACATCAAAGTGTCGCGCTTGCCCGCAGTGGCTCTCGATAGGTGTGCATAATGCGTATGTGTAGTTTGATGTCCCTTGTGTATAGGGGCACGTTGACAGCTTCACTATCTCTGGAGAGATTACAAGTGCGCCTTCAACGATGGCCGAAAGTGACCGGTTATCTATAGCTACGTTTTAATGCGCTTGAGAAATTTGTAATTTGTGCGCTTGAAATTTTGTAAATTTTCACTGAGGTCGACATGTTTAGTATCAAACTTGTAGATTTTTGTAAAATTTATATATTGAAATGCCACTTAGAAGGTGTATTTTTGCATAGAAAAGATGCTAGTCTTTAAATCGCTCCAAAAACCAAAATTTCCATTTTCTCAGCCCACATGTCACTCTACCCGACTATTTTTTTTCTGATCCATCGAATGATACAGGTTTCAGGGTCATGAGATGAGTAACTTTGAAAAATTTTGAGATATAGAAAAACTTATACCGCCAATCGAAAGAGCGTCGAAACATACATTTATAAATATGTACGTATTTTTGTGAAAATCTAAGAACAAAATTTTTCTTTCGTAATTTCGGACGTACAGGAGGAGAATAGGAAGGTGTGTAGTCTGGGGAGAAGGGTTGATTTGTGGTGGGACTGGATGGTAAATGATGAATTTTTTAGATTAATGATATTTGATGTTACGCTGGACTGGAGGCATTATTAAAATATAAATTTTATAATAAAAACAGTTGTGTTTCGTATCTTACGATAGTGCGTTTAGTGCGTAAAGTAGGTATCTTTTTACGAGTATGAGAGTTTCCATCCGAGTTTTCCTTAGCGTTTCAAAAACGATTTTTTTTTCTTTTTTTTGTAAGCTTTCTAATTTTATCTAAAGCATATCAAACTTCATATTTTCTACTTGAATTTGATTATTACTACAACTGATTTGAATATTGATAAAAGTATTAGATTATTTTTAGTATTGCATAAACACAAAATTATGTAATTATTCATTGTCATTGCTAAGATTTTAACAATCTCAAATAATATACATCATTTTGATCTCAAGTTACTTTAAAACGCTGAATGCCATCTTACTTACATTTATAATAACTTTCCACTTCACAGATATAAAATCAATCGATGCGGTAGAAAATATTGTTACCATTGAATTATTTTTTTAAGTGACTGTCGGTATAGTAGATTTCTACATGTACGGATCATCGATAACTTCTCAGCAGCTACTGCTGTTAACTTATCGACAGTAGTGAAATCAAGTATTAAGAGTACATAAATCATTATTTAACACTTGTTGTTATGGTTGCATAAATAAAGCTACTTTTAATTGATTTATTTAAAATTTTAAATATTATATTCTTGTAAATGAGAATTTTCATTCAAGTTAAAGCCACTTTTTATGAGTTATTAAATAAACGATAATTTTTTTTAATAAACATTTATATGAATATGAACGTAATACAAGAATTTATTGTTAATAATTAAATTTACTAAACATGGTTTTATATTGAATTCAATAGATGTGATAATAATTTAAAAATTACATTGACAATAAAACTGATTGAATGTCAATTTGAAAATAATTTTTTGATAAAAAGAAACACTTTAAAATAAAAATATTAAATGTACTGAGAAAAATAAACAAAGCAATATGATTGATTTAATTCGACACATGCCGAGACTGTATTTGCTCACAATCATAATTTTTATACAGCTTCTTCGTCCATTCATCACTTTACAAGAATTCACTTTTCTCTTTCGTTCTTTCGTATCTCGGAGCAGGAATACACATGTACTCTACAAAATAGTTCAGTCACACGATTACGTCGTTCAAGGATATAGAATTTTTAGCAACTATGTGTTCACAACGATTCTGCGCAATTATCGACAAATTTTGCAAGAAAGGAGTTGGTTACTCGAGTACATATTTTAAATTTAATAACTTAATTGATAGTAATATAAAAGCAATAGTTATAAATATATAATGAAGATTTTATTACTTATGATGCATAAATTCATAGAAGCTTCAATTTAGGCTCATTGTAATTGTAATGGTCTAAAGATAATGTTACTCAAAGTGCAATTTTATAAAATAGTTATGAAAAAGAAATCAATTACCAAGACATTATTAGCCTTTTTTGTTTTTTGCTCGCACATTTTTACATTTTAATATTGCGAGATTCACTGCGGCTCTTAGAGCAAAACCACAAGAAAGCATCTTCATCAGAAGGAAATACTTTATACATGGCACAACTACGAATCAATTCTACAGGAAGAAACAAAATCAATAGGCGAGTATATCTTTATGTTCTCATACAGCTTGACGATCCTTAACCTTTAGCTAGAAAATATAAAGTGCTTTTTGACATCCATATGTGTAGAAAAACTCTTTTCTGTTTAACATTGAGATCCTCTTTAAGCAATTTTCTCAGCAAACTGGCACTCAGATTAAAAAAATTTTTTCTCTCTGCCACGTCAATAAAATTACGCTTTTCCGATTGCTTTCGCGACATTTCTTCGATCGTGAAAATCAGCTTTCTGCATTTTTTTATGTAGCAAACACGTTTCATACATATCGGCACAGTTTATTTATAAAGAGCAAGCTAATATTTACTTTCAGAAGCAGCATTTTTCTCGCAACATCAAAAATCTGCATATAATGACAAAAATGTTTTGCTACTGACTGAGTTATGTAAACCTATAAAATTATTTGCTACGTTTTAGTTTAAGGCCTATGAGTTATAAATTTATACGAAAAATACTTAATCAATATTTTAATTTGTTAAAATTTCTAAAAATGTTATTTAATTTTTATGAATAAATAATATGATGAAATTCAAGATATATAGAGCTCAGTCAGTATAAAGACATCCGAGAATCATCTAAATAAAAGAAGTTCAAGCTTTCGCAATCGTAGAAGAAAAAATACTATTGAAATGTATTAGCCAGCTTCTAATTCTTTTTCATGAAGATGAAATCATGTGTTTTATCTAAAGTATATTTCCATTTTTTCTTCACGTACTCAACAATCAACACTCAACACTTAGGTAAGGAAATCACATTGATTTCAAATGACACATTTTCTGCGCGTTGCTACGTTAGTTAGCTCACTGTTACTTATATTTATTAAGGGCTTTCTTTCCCAGCGATTTCAGAGGGATTACACGAATCGTAACCCGCTGATATCGCACGTATTATAGTAAATATAGTATAATAATTAGCACTAACATTATCTACTAGAAGTTGTAGAAAGACTTGTCCACCCAACTGAGAAGAAATTGATAATTCTTGAATTTTTATTTTATATATTATACGAACATTGTTTTGTAAATTATTATTCATATAAATAGCCAAACTACGAATTTTCATAACTCTACTATTGATACGTTATATATTATATAAATGTTTAAATAATTTTATCATTTTAAATCAAATCATAGCATAATTAACATAAATAAATGAAATATCAATTGATATCTATTATTTGATAAAGCAGTGTTACGTGTGCCGGGGTATCGCTAACCGGGAGCTACCACTCGTAACAGCAGTAATGAATAGAATTTTAAGAAATAAAAAAATTAATGCATTCAAGATTTATTAGCAATAAAAATAGCTAAAAAAAACAAAAAAAAATGAAAAAATGTATTATGCACATTTTTATACAGTGGTTGAAAATTGAATTTAGGAAATATTTTATCTTCAAAGATATTCATTGATTGATTACAAAGTTTCATTCCGTCAAATTTTTTTTTTTCGGTCTTTTTACACTTTCGGCTCAATAATATTTTTTGATTATTGATTTGATTATTACTACTATCTTTTATTTTTATACATTTTTCCTATAATATATTTCGGCGCTTATTCTTTCAAATATTAAAAATATCGATAATCTACAAAAATTCAATTTTCAAAACCACTGAGCATTGTATTAATTTATCTTAATTTATACGTACATTACCTATGAAATTTTTCTTTAATTGCTATATTAAAATTTTGAAGATGTGGACAGTTATTATAAATGAAATCAAATTCCATAATGTAAACAGCTACATTGCAAAAATTGTAAATAAATGATACTTTGTCATAGAACTTTATCCCAATGTACAAATGACATTTTAAAAAAATAATACAAAATTAAAAAAAAGCTGTCTAACTGCAGATTGATGTCGTTTTATGAGAAACCATAAAATCATAAAATTCAATTTCTTTTAATCTGTGAAACGGCAACTGTCTTCTACCTTTACGCTATAAGATCACTATTATTATTTATTCATCGTTATACGCCTACTGGTGTTCTGCCGTTCAACGTGTTTAAATTTGCTTTGTTATTCTTCTTTTTTTTATTGGGTCCCGAATGATTATTGTTCGCCTCGGTCTTCTACACGTCGGTTCCAGCTGCGTGAAAACCCAATGGCCGCGGTGTTCAATCTTCTCCTCGTCATCTCACTCGTTAGCGTACAACTCTACACCTATCGATCGATTGCTCGACGATTTCACGTTAAATGAACGTCTAGCCTATATATTATATAGTGTAACTCTGAGATCTATATAACTTCAAGACTTCAACATACAATTATATGTTAACTACGAAAATGTTGATTAAGCCACATTTAACGTCTTTTTCATTCTTCGATTAATCTTTATTTTTATTTCTCATATATTTTTTTTTCAAACTTTTTGTTTACATATATAATTATTTCTCTTCGGTGATTCTCAACGGTCATAAAATTTCTTCTGCATTATTGTTTTGTATTATTACTATATTCTGCCGGTTATTATGCTAATGCCAAAGCGCCATAGTGTGCTGCTTTTTTTAAAACTTCATTTTATTTTTTAGTCACAGGTATATAACTCGAGAGTTTTACACTCACCGTTCGTGCATCGATGAACCATTTAGAATTTCATCTTTTCATTTGGATAGCATTTTAAACAATCGTCTACAACGTGTATTACAAAAATATATTTCTCATATACGTGCAAAATGGTAACTTCACATTTGAGGGTCAAACGAAAAGAGAGGCATTTTCACGAGAATAATGGAAGAACGTGTTAATCGATGCACGAACTATGCGATTGTCCGGTACACATAATAAATATATCCATATGCATATAATAAATATCATGGATATTACGATACACAGATATGTTAGGGAAGAGGCTGTTGCTCAGACATCGCATTGATTACACTTAAATTCTATATACTTCTCTCACTCACACCCTCAAAATATCTTTCTCTTCGCGTATACAACAATTCATATACTTCTCATACAATTTGCAACATGATATATATATATTTTTTTTTCCTTTATCTGTATGACTAAGTACTGTAATTTACGTGCTAAATTTTACAGATTCTTAAACTTTAAGTATATAGTGACCGAAATATATATATAATATATATATAAGACGCGTCTAGTAGACCGATTGTCAAAGTGGATACCATATTTTTTTTAATAATAAGAAGCATCCTTATCTCTTTATTACTCCCGCCAACTTATACATATTTTTGCTCTCAATCTAATAGTACATAGTCGAAAAGATAAAGTTTATCAATAAGTTGCGCTGGTGTAGGCCATGTGTTATTTTGCGTAGAAAAACTTTGAGTTTGCTCTAGAAAAGCAGAAAAAGGTGCGTTTTTCCTCGCGTATATAATTGTATCATCATTTTTTTTATATTCTCACTTCCACGGCGTCATCTCGCTTACAATAATTAACACATCTCCATCACAACCGTGTCAATTTTGAGGAGTTTCACGAACGATTCACAATTTTTTTAAATCCCTATCACCTATTCTTTGGTAGATTTTTTTAGAAGTGTGCTTTTTATTGTTCGTAGACTTTTTTCTTCATTTTTTTTTTTTTTCAAGTATTTCGTTGGAAAAATATTCTGTATATATATTTATATATGTAGCAGAAATCGAAAGTGCCGTTAAATCGTATGTGTTTGTGTAAGTTTTATGTTTTGCTTCTTCGAATTTTTTCTCGCGAAGATAGAGAGTTTTTTTGTTTCTTTCGAAAGAGTTTTATGCGTATATGTCAACTACTCGGCGTTTACAGTGTGCTGCGCGAGATCGAAAAAGTTTATAATATTTTTCATTAAGGAAGAACATTTTTTTCTTTTTATTTTATTGTAATATATATGTATATATCTTTTAGTTGGTTTGTTTAGGCTCAAGAGGTGGAACACGATGACGCGTGAAGATTATCATAGACCGCTCGTAAAGTTCATTACAATCTCATAGATCTAGTAGAAAAAGGCGCAATTTTATGTTACTAAGAATGAGTACAAGGAGGAAGGACGACTTTTTTTCGCTTTCATCGTGAGATTTTTTTATATATATCAGCTCGATCCTCGTCTCCCTTTCTAGGCCGTAGTACATGTTTAGTTCTCTTTTGTTCGTTTCCCGTCTCACCATTATTGAAATATGTTTGATAGGCAACTCAGATATTAACTGAATTTGTTTAAGTTCCAATATTTACATTTCAAAAGTAATTTTGACGCTTTCAAGATAATACAATAAATAATTCCTTTACGGATAGCAAAAGTCATAAGAAATTGCATTACAGATAAAGAAGATACTAGAAGTTCGTAGATTTCTAAATTGTTTTTATCATTTCTGTGAAATTAATAATAAATAATTTTTTAAAAAAGCTAGAAGTTTATATAAGTAATATAATTCGTTATTTTAATCGACAATTAATCAAATTCTTCAAATAATATTATCACCGTCGAAATATTAAAATATTTCATTGGTTTACAAAATAATCTCTTACATTATAGTCAGTCAGAAATTTGTGACTTTCGCATTACTTATAAAGAAGACAAAGTAAAAAACGACTTACATCAACATATAGCAAACTTACGCTCCTTAATTTCGTAATTAAAACTGTCGGGCACAATAATAATCACTCCGTAATGTATTACTTTCGAACAATTTTTATCAAATAAGAACTACCGTTTCGTCAAACCAAAACTATCTTACAAATAGATTAAGGTGACAGTGTTTCATACTTTGATTATCATTTTTCTTTTGGTTTTTCCATTATCAATAATATACAATTATCAATAATGATTATCATTGTTGTCCTTATATCTCTATTCTGAATCAAGAACATACATAGATACATTTGCTTTTCCATCGTCTCTAGATATCCTTCGTTAAAATATTCCTGCGATTATCATTAAATATAATATGTATATATATACTCAGAATCATACATACGAAATTAGATACGATTTATCGATTACCAATGAATGTCTTTAAAATTTGTTTTCCCTTAATTATCACGTCACAAAATGCAAATCTCACAGATTTTTTTTTGTTATCGTCATCTTCTTCTTACAACTGGCACGCTATTTTCTTTCTTCGTTTCATCATCTTAGGCGGGGTAAGCGCGAAATCTCTTAATGGGGATTCTTATCCACTCTAAAATATATTTTACGTCAAGTCGATTTACTCGTTTAAATATATATATATTTATCTATATATATATATATGTATATATATCGTCAAAATCTACAGACGCAATGCCGAGAGTCGACTGGCGACTTCTGGCATTCGCTTCTTTTTTCTTCGACATTTATAGATCAATGTACTTTTTAGCGCTCGCGCCTCATCGGTCAGTCTACGGGCTAGAAAATAATTGTGCGACCTCTAAACATCGATTTTATCTGTTTACTTTATACTTTTTCTTTTTTTTGTTTAATCCTAGTACTTAAGTTGGCCATCGATTTCTCTCCACTTTTCACTTAAAAACTCGTCCTTGGAACGAAGCACTCGACCAGCGAGCACAGAGGACAGAGTTTTTATTTCTACGTACCTTAAGTTCTAGTAATTATGACTGGGAACGAAGAGTTTTATTAGAAACTAGTGTATAAGCTACAACAAATAATTGAACTAAATGTATCAAATACCAAAATTAATTCTTCTCATAATTGAAATATTTTATAATAGTGGGGTTTATTTCATATAGTCATAAAAATAAATGTAAATGGTTATATTCTAACTGATAGAGCTTATAAATCAAACATCAGTAATGAAAATTAAATATCATGAATTTTTAAGTGAACTAAAATGGAGAATAAAACGATTCGTTCCAGTCAATTGGTGAAGCCTCGCACCCTGATAGATTATTCACCTCGTGCTTTTATCGCGGGGGGCAGCGTGTAAGGATAGAAGCGCTCACGCGATGCTCGATCGAATCCTCCTGTCTGGATCAACCAGCTAATGAAATTACAATTAGATGTCGATCGTCCATCGCAGATTGTCGCGCCGAAATCATTTTCCGTTTCATACCTTTTTAGGCTCACACTCTTCGTATAATCGCACGCGTCCCGCTTGCTTTTTGTCACTCTATTATATATATATATCTATTAGTGGGAAAAATGGACCCATCGTCGTCTCTTGGACAAAGAAAGATAGAAGAAATTCGGACTCGTTCCCGTGCTATATGCGTGGTATCGTAAGTTATCGAGCTTCTAACGTGCTTTTACTTCCTCCGCTGAGTAATAAAAAATATATCATGCTTTTCTGGAAACTCCCCTTGACTCTTGGCCTTTTTCTTTTGTCTATTTGCATTCATATTTGACTCTGTGAACTTTTCCCTCATTGTAGATACGAACTTTATTGCTTCTAAAGGCGCACCTCGGAGTTGGTTGATATTGTTCGAACTTTGAAAACTCAAAATTATTCATTTTTTTTCTACAATAGTTTCAGAAGTGCGAAAATCTCGAAATTAGTTTAAAACAATGTATATTTGTCCTTGATTTCAAATCTCAGACATCGCAATTAGTTAATTAGAATATGTTTACGAATGATTGTCTATTTTATCTCTCATAAAGCGTACGTATATGTTTCGAGACATCAAAATTTTTACCGCCTCAGTAACTGATTGTCTCGTCTATGCATTATCATCTTTTTACTTCCCCATTGTTGCAAACTAATCCCGGGATTGAACAAAAATACTAAGATTTCAACGTGATGTTTTATCATGAAAAAGCTTTCTTTGATTGCAGCATTTTACGTTTCTTTCTACAAATAACGTCATAAATATTAAAATTCGTAAAGATTAAGAAATAAGCACTCGTTTAAATATCAGAAATTTTTTTATGAGCCATTTGAAGCATGTTACACTTTATAAATAATCGATTTATCAAATGATAGTAGATATAGTAACAGAATTCGTTGTCAATTTTTCCAAAGTCATAAATTCGTTGTAGATTTTGAATATAGTATTGAATATGGTTTCGTCACATGTTATCAAGATTTTCAGCTAGACACTAAACTAAATGCAATAATCTCAAGCTTAACAATGCACTGCTTTGCCTTAGGCCAATCGATCGTACATAAATGTTTCAATAAAATTTCCAACTCCGAGGTTACGATCAGACCGCCATTTCTGACGCTTTACAACCACCAACATCCATAACTCTACCTCTCAAAGTCAGCCCGACATCAGGGAAAGCATCTTTGATGCCGCGCCTAACCACGCGAACGAGTCGATCGGCCACCTCATCGAGGGGCGATTCTTTCAAGAGAAGATTTTGACGACGTTCTCGGTATCCTCCGTGAGCAGAAGGCTCAGTCGGAGGTCGAGCTCGCCGGCTTCGAGGGCCCATTTTTCCCGCAACCATCATGGCGAGTCGGCTGTATTGGTGCCGAGGGTATGGATCGGGAAGAGCTGGTACCAGCCGTCATTGAAGTTGGAGAGCTTGAGCTTGCCGAGCTCGATTTCGCAGCCACCGAGGCCCTGATTGCTCTCGAAGCCTTGTTTCTTCTCCCAGAGCATCACCAGCAGATTGCGACCCAGGGCGTCGCAGGTCGTGTACTTGATGGTCTGGCGGTATTCCGGGTTGCGCGAGTGACGCACTACCTTCGTCTTGCGCTTGTGCAGCCAGCGGTCATCGGCACGAAGGTACATCTTTATGTATGTATCTGGAAAAAATGTATTTGTTATGTTAAATGACAGAAACATTTTTGAACCTGTATACAGATAATATTAGTATGAAAGTTGATAAATGAGACAAAAGATCATTTCAGTAGTCCTAATATATAAAGTGACAAAATATACTTTCCATTTGATGTTACACATAGGACATAGTCCAGGGTACTGAAAGATATTTTGTCTTTGAATTGAATATGACATTACTGTTAAATATAAATTTACTGGGGCGTATTATTATTGGATTTATAATTAGAATTCATAGTAGATTACCAAAATACCTTTTTAATTTTGACTTCATGATATGCTTTATAATTAAAGAAAGATCGCAACTCATTAGTTTATTCTAAACTTCAGATATTTTTTTGGGTACCATGCATCTGCGTATTTTGATTGACAGGATGATAATTTAATACTGAGGAAAGTTTTAAACAACTCGATCGTAGAGTTTACGATGGCCCTTTTAAAATGCCCTTTAAACTCCGATGAAGTTGATTGTCAAAGCAATGAAGATAATCCGGTAATATGTTTGCCTTCTGTGAGATTAATTAAGGTGTGTTATACCACCCGACATGACGGTGTCAAGGGGCCAAGAACTATCTGAGTAGTTCATGACATTATATGTGTATTCAGAAACTCTCACGGCACTCTCGTGATGCTATTCTAAATAGTCGCTGACTGCACGCTGCGAATTTCGGAACATCATTTAATGAAAATGATTGCATTAAAGTTTCGGGAAACACAAGTTGCAATGTTTCAAAAATGCAATTTCTATATCCATTATAGGTATTTTAGTAAAACTGAATTTTGTGCTAACGTGTAGCAGTAGAAAAAATACCCTTACTATAATTTCACAGTGAGATGCTTTATGTAATTATTTGCAAAAACATTACAAACCTGGTTCTTCCACATCGGGTGAACAGATATTTTGTGCAGAAATGACTTCGACCTCAAAGTGACCTTTGGTCATGTACATAGCTAGCTGCACTTTACCAAGTTGTTGGATCGCTGCAAAAAGAAAGTCAGTTAAAAGGTTATGCTTTCGGAATAAAAATACATCTGAGTATAAACATTCACAATGTACCTGCTGCTGGATTATAATTTTTCGGTATGACCTGACCAGGTCCAAGCTCTAAATCTTCATGTTCTCCTCGCGATACACTACGGTGAAATCAAATTTATGTTAAATAAAGCAAATAAAAAATCTTTATTGGTGCTATTTAACCAGTTCTCCATTAAGAATTTTAGGATAACAGGGTTATATATAACAATCTTTTATTTGTATACGTTACTAGATAAATAAAAGAGTTCTGTGATTTACCTTCCCTCTTCTTCTTCTGATTCACTGTTTCGATCGTAATCCCGCCTTTTCATTTCCAGGACGCTGCTCTCTCTGCGCTCACCCCGCCCTGTGATTCAATCATATGTTATTAAATTTGCCTTAAACTAATGTATAGTGTCTTTCTCCTTACGACTCATCAGATATTAATAATAGTTTATAATTTATTCTGAAGTAAATTCGTATTTTTCTATCATTAGCTGCCTTTTTTCAGCAAATTTTTTAATCTTTTCAGCAAATTATTACATGCCACTTATTATTTTGTCAACTAGTTGTACATATTAATAAAATATTTGTTCCGTTAAACTTATTTAAAACTATAAGTTAATCGTTATAGCTGCATGCTGTAAATCAACTTCATACAAACTTAAAAGTATAGCCTTCTTAAAGATATGTGTGTAAACGACATTATTGATTATTACTTTACAAAATTTTTCATAAATTCAATTTCAAGTTGTGATTATAGCTCGAAATGTTTAAAAACTGATATTTTGTTGTTCTGTTTAGCCAAAAAGTTAGCATTTATATATTCAAAAGCTTCCTACGATAGAACAGATAGATTTATAGAGTGTCTAAGATGCTGTACAGATTTAATAATAGATTACACAGCTCACGAAAGTATTACTAGTGAGAACTACAAGCTTTTTTTTACTAGAGTCGCAGTGTTTCTGTATACATCGAGAATTTGATGTATATATATATGCACAGAAAGAATATACTGTCCATATTGACATTTATCATTATATTTTTTATCTGTTGACTGATATATTTCTGGTGTGTTGTTAGAATGATTGTTATTAGCACATTTCCAAAACGTATTTGCTTAAGTTCATAACATTATAATGTTAATTATGTTTTTAGTTTATCATAAAATATTTTCATGACATAGAAACAGTCAGAATAAAATATTTACTACTATTTTTTTTTAAATCTTATAATCTGCAAATAATTTTAATGTTGTAGACTTTTACTATACATTTCGAAAACGTGCTATTAAGCAAAGCAAATGAACTTCATTTACAAAATAATGTTGGCATTTTACATAAACAAATATGCGAACGAAATACACATCAATATGAACGTCAACTTTTGTACGTAATATCGTAATGGCATTTAATATTCTAAATATTACGTAAAATTGGAACAATTTTCATAAATGACATTGACAAACTTTACTAAAGTTTAAATAATAAATAAAAGCAAACAGAAAAGGGTACACTTAATTTTTATTTTATTATTATCATAATTTAATTAAACTGCATATTTCATTCTTATTAATATA
>JAPYZO010004581.1:0-22776 GCA_030522905.1 Torymus flavipes | reverse complement strand
TATATTCTTGTCTTTATTTCTCACATTGATTTTGTGTTTAAAAATCCTACATCTGCTTCAGCCTTCTGCTGGTTTGATCAATATATATTATGTCACATTACAATCTTTATAAAGATTGGAGTTCGTGTTGTGAATTTTCCGCTTCGATTCCATTTTTTTGTATAATATAAATTTTTATCATCGTCATTCTTTCAATACTGAAGTTTAATTTATTTTTAATCAATAATGAAAGTGAATTTAAAAAATTTATATCCATATCCGTTTAAAAATTGACAAATTATTTTTCATTTATAATTTCAGGAAAAATACGCCGACATGTTTTATCAGCATTTTATATAAAAAAATGCGCTTATCATATACTTTTAGCATTTCGATAATCCCGTCGAGGCTCAGGATTTTCCAATGTTTAATCATGGATTACACAAAAAGGCGACATGGAATGGTGCATCGAACATATTTTTATTTTTAATATTTCGATAATATTTAATCACAGTCGACTGTGATATTTCCAGTTTGTCTGAAAACACATTACAATGAATTAAAATAATCCATAAATACCAGTCGATTGTTTAATTCATCTGTTACATTTTTGCTGACCTAATTATTATCAGCAAAGGTGTAAATTAAGCACGACATCCTCTCCCAACACTTTGAACTAGTGAAGATCAATAAGCTTCCCTTGTTCAAAATAAGCCAGGTTACACTACTCTGGCTCTCTTTCTCATCTACGACAACGGTAGCGCGTTGCCACGTCGTTCATCCAAGTCGGTTACGCTGCTCTTTACATCCTAATTCTCATTTCCGCGCTCCTGATTTAGGATAATACGGCGCTCGACCCGGGGTGGCAAGGAAAGGGTTATGACCCGGTCCTCGGCACTACGGTCCGCGCGAAAGGACGGATGGAAGATGCGCACGTAAACGCGTATCAGGACGTCGTCCCTCGGGCAGTGGTGACGACGAGCACACTATTACATTCGCAGTTGCGCGGGGACCAAATTCAGCGAATTCGCACGTTCGGTCTTTTTCCAACTCCGGCAAAGGGTTGCAGTACTCGTCATCAGAGATTACTGAAATAAGTTGTAGTAGCTTTTGCGTATACGTTAATTAATGTTCCCACATTTTAACGCTAAAGTGCGGCATTTCAAATGTACTGGAATAGATACGTGTTGGGCTGCATTTTATAAAGTATATAATGTGTTATTTGCATTATTGGCTTGTACGCTGTGTACCATATTCCCAAATACATGTACCGGCTCGATGGATTTAATATCTGTGCGCAATTGTATACAATTTTCCAATTGAGATAAATAAATCTCATTTTACGTTAAATGGACTGTGAAATGCAAATGTTGCAGCGGATATCGAAAATTAAAAGTTTAAATTCTAAATGTCTGTTACAATCTGCTGCGTATGCATTAAGGTATTAAAATTATACTAGAAGTTGAATTATAGTAGCTCTGGAATTGAATTCCTGAATTTGAGCTTTAGTATAAAGTCTATATTTTAATAAATTAATATTCGTTTTAACGCTTAGAAAATAAAGTGAACTTTTGTTAAAATTTTGAGCTTCCTCTCTCTTTCTTGCCTCAACTAGGCTAATCTATTTCAAATTAAATTCTTTCGTTACTTAGTAATACTGAAAATATGCATTATTACGTCTTGTTTATAAAGTTTATCAAGAAACGAAAGTGATAAATACGAGACAGAAATTTCACAAATGTAATATGCGGTTTAATTTGTGATTTTCGTTAATAATGACATTTTACCAGATATGAGCAAACGACAATAATCTCATTTGCGTTCATCCGTTATATTGTAGTATATAATCTGTAAGTTAAATTTCATTTTAAATTTTATCAAGCAGCCATTACAATTATTACATGTAATATGAGATAAGTATATCATGAGCTCATTTTTATGACAACTTAACATTCGAAAATCTCTTCTGCAATAACGAATCAACACATTCAAATCGAGGATCATGATACTAATTCATTACTTTTTAACTCACAAGCCGCTATCCACATCTCACGCTAATGCATATATATCGTGGATCCACGAAGGGCAAGTTTACTTGACTCTCTACAAAAGAGATCACGCCTACACAAAGGTACAATGGATAAAGGCTACGCGCAGGAGGGATAGACCGAGTCCGCGAAAGCGGGAGATCTCCATTTCAATTCCGCAATCAGCATTAGCCCCCCCAAGAAGAGAGGAGAGTATAGTAGCAAAGCCACTACTGCCCTACCTCTCTCCCCCTCCATCCCCCTCACCCCTTCCACGCTCTGACACGCCTGTCCGTCGAGTTCGCGCAGGTAATCGGGGCTTTGGCTGCACAATGGCCACGCGCGCGTACGCAGGAAACGCAACGCCAGCTCGGAGATTAGAGAATTCTGAATGGATTCGAGGCCGAACTTGATGATGCTCGGCATATAGAGCACACTCTTCCCCCCTCCCTCCCGCCCGTCTCTCTACGCTCGCTCGCAACCTGTTCCAATCCTCGGGCCGATTGTGAAACAAATGTCGTCCCGTAGTTCATGCAGCGCGAGCGAGCGCGCGGCGCGCGACTAATCGCGATAACCGCGTAGCGGCAGCCAGTGCCGCAGCCGGTGCGCCGATTATACGTGCGTAAACAAAGCCGGTCGAAGCGAATTTGTGGCCGAATATCCATTGTCTTGGACAATATCTGGACGAACGATCGGCGAGGCGGCACGCGCTCGCGTTTATGCATGATGCGCGCGTGCGAGCTGCTGTGGTGTCATGTAGCTCGCGAGCGCTTTATCGCGTGCGCCGCGGCCGTTTCCAAGTGATGGCCCCAGAAAACAGATAGCGCTCGTGGATTTTTTAAATCATTTTCCGAACGCCATGTCTATCTATATATACCTGTTGGAGTATATAGGTACTGAGGCCTACAGGTATTGTACGGATGCATGAGCAGCAAGCGTAATGGATATACGGTTAATCGGCGGTTATCGCTCGATTCCGATTATACCCTAGGATATGCAAGCACGGCGCGCGCGCGTCGGGCTTTGATTACGCCGGCCAAGGGATTTGATATTAATTAAACGCGTTTATTATGAGGCAGTATAGGCTTTAGGCGTCGGACAAGCGTATATATACATACGCAAGAGAGAGAGAGAGAGAGAGAGACAGGGAGAGAGCTCGCCGCCCACTATACCATCCCATCCGTTCAATTGTGAATTATGCAAATTTCTATAGGAGCGCAATTACCCAGCCGCCGCCGCCGCCGCCGTGTGTATATCTCTTTGGGAGTAGACGACGCGGGGTCGTATACGCCGGCGACGACGCCTTGTGTGTACCGCCGCGCAAAATTAGCAGAGTCGGCGCGCGGCTGTGCTGGGGCAATTTGTTTGTTCAAATTGGCGCGCGCGCGCCCTCGCGAAAGCTAACGAGATCGAAGCAGATTAAACGCCTCGGTCCTTTTTTCCCCGGGGCGATTTTTTTTCGAGCTGGAAAGTCCCCTGGTGCTGCAATTCGCGAGCGTGGCGCGCTATACGGAGCTGTAAGAAAATCCCCTATACTCGGGTATACTACTTGGCGCGGATGCGCCGTAATGGCTTTGAGCATAATAAATTACGCCGGTAAAACTTGTTTGTTAAATTATGTTGCGCGCTGTGTAGCGGTCCGCGGCTGCGAGAGAGCGCGAGTTTCGTGCATTATGCTGCGGAGCGTGCGAATTTGAGCACGTGGCCGCCTCTAAGTTTTAATGTTTTTAATATAATAGTAGTCTCGTGCATATGTAAAATCCTGAATATGTGCGCATGACCTATAGGATTACGATTTTTTTGGAATTTAAAACACTTTATATACAATTCGCTGACTTCGTGGTATATGTATAAAATAAAAAAAGGATTTAATAACTGAAAGCTGTTGACGTTTGCATCGCTATTTTTGAAAAAATGGTTTCTTTTTTAAGCGCAATTTTTTAAAATTATTTTCAAAATATGAAAGTACATAAAAGTTTTGTAATTATTTTTGAAGCTCATTAAAAGGACTAAAGTTGGTAGAGTTGTTTGAAATAGATTTTCTTTGATGAGAACGTGATTTATAAAATACATGCATAATTCGCATGAGTCGTCGTATCTAAGGTCGATTATTTTTTATTTTCATACAGCATGTTTTGACCTACACTTTTTTATACAGTGGAGAAATTTGGGTAGGCATGAGGTTCAATATACTTGATGACATTCTTGATGATTGAATGAGACGCTTCAAAACTGCGAACGCTGCATAAAAACTTCGGAGATTCAAAAGTGCGCAAAAATCCATATTTCCATGAAAGATTGAAAATATATTTACGAATTTTTCAAATTCTAGTCAAAAGACAAAAATAATAGCTAAAAGTGGTCAAAATTTCATGTGGAAATTAATAATTGATTAAAGTACAGTATCAAAATTTTAATAAAATTTGTGCACAGCTCTGCAAAACGTTAAATTTGCCAAATCGTCTGTTTTAACGTTCCTCGTCCCCATGTTTACCCGGGCACTTTTATTACGAATAAATTTCGTCCTTTTATTAGGAAAATTTGCGTTTGTCCATGGCTCCATGCTCACACAGTAATGCTTGGTAATATTCAGCGCTTGCGGCAGTTACGCTGTCGCGTGGCTTCCGGTGGAGCCAACGTCAGCATGATGTAAACCACGAGTATAATTAAGCAGGTGTCTTGCAGGCATATATATATATATATAGAGAGGAGCGATGGTGAAATATTCACGCGTGCGCGCGAGCGGCCTGCATGGAGAATTTGAATTTTTTAATGGAAACTTGTCCATCAGCGTGCATTGCACGCTTAATATTTAATGGGCATCACAGCGATCGTGCCGAGGTGCGCGAAAATTACGTACATTTTCGGGAATGGAGGGTGGACATATTGTTACAGCCAGATATAACGTCTGCTATTTTATTTTATTTTATAGTTTTAGATACTTTGACGAGTATAAATCATTAAATACATGATTATAGAAGAATAAAATTCATTAAAGTCGTTTTAATAGAATTGCCATAATAGCGGCTTAATAACATTTTTAAAACTCGATATTAAAACTTGATTTTAATGAGGTTAATATTTTCCTATAGAAATTTCAAAAGAAATTGTTCATATTTCAAATAAAAAAGTTATTGATAGAAACAAAATTGTTTTTCTATATCTAACGATAAATGTTGTAAAATTTGTGCCATTGCTTTGAAATTTTATAGAACGATAGTTTTGCATATAAATTTGATAGATTGATTGGATATACAATGTATATATCCGTGGACGAATTTTTTCATATTTTTTTCAAAAAACAATTTTTCGAGTACGGTTTTATGTATTAGTTTAAATTCTGTAGGCAGCCTAGTACATGACATACGCTATCATTGCCATACGTGTGTAAAATTACCTACAATATATTCGTTTAGTTTTTGATACGAAATTTCAGTATTTACGCCATACTTTATTGTCAAAACATCGTTAAGTAACTTTATTATACACATTTATAACTACTTTTTATTCTCAATCGATCTTGGATTCAACCTCTCTCCCTGCTTATATATCACAGAACTCGATAGCAATTTATAAGCGTAAATATTGACTCTGGAATTGCTCGTAATATCGATGGATTAAGAAAACAGTTATTAACAGCATCGCCTTACTTCCAGCGTGCACGTGCTTCTTACCTCGCGATTTCCAACCCTTTGATCGCACTGCATCAGCAAGCGCAAATACATTCACGCGCGAGCGCATCATCATCCAAACACATCGATAAACCGAACGGCGCTGTGAATCAACTCGTTGCTATATAGACAGACGCAATTAAAAGTCACCGGGTGGGTGCACAAAGCAAACATGAAACCTCGGAAAAACTTTCCCCTCGCTCGCTGCGCGTATAAAAATAACAGCTCGGCAGCGCGCACTACAAGGAAAACGCCTCCCAGAGTTAATCACGAAGAAACAAGTGTCGTGCTGGGAGGTCGGGGACACGAGGGGGAATCTCGTCTTGAGGAGGAGTAGGAGGTGCTTGGACGCGACCCGGGATGATGGATCCTGGGTAATAAAACACGACGACAGCGGGAAAAGTCATCGATGAAATTACCATGGAAAACGGTCATCCCCCTAGCTACGTGGACTTCTCTCCCTCCCCTCACTGCTCTAGTAGTTTCATGGTTGGTCGTATAAAGTGCGTCTCGTCTCGAGTAGTGCAACGCGCGGCAGGATCGAGATAACACGCAACGCTGGCGCGGCGTGATACTTGCGCGCTTGCAAGCGCGAGCGTGATAAAGGAGTTTCCGCGCCGCTGAAAAAAGGAAGAGCGCCCCCGGAGCGAACTTGCCCGGGAGATAATTAATCATGAGATTATGTACTTTGTGCGATCCCAGTACTTGACGCTATTTACATTTATTTACTGGCGGGGCTTTTATTTTCTGCGTTGCGTTCTAGTTGTTGGAAAGTGGTTTTAAGAAAAAAAAAAAATTATAAAAAAAAAAAAAAAAAAGAAAAGAAAAGAAAAGAAAATAAATATGCTGTACGATTGATAATATTTTACTTTATTTGTGAAATGACGGCGTATTTTGAATAAGAAATTTTAATCAGAAAATTTATAAGGGCAAAAGTGAAAATTTTTTCACTTCAGGACTTTTGCCGTAATGAAATTTACGTGCTCGGGTGTAATTAATAAATAACGTATCGACGCAGCCGTTAATATTTATTCTTTCTTCTTGATGCATTGCAAATATACGTTACGAATTTTTATTACCTCATATGCTATGCATTTAGCCCGGCATGCCTGCGTGTACGCATGAAAACTTGGCAAAGTGTATGATGTACACTTTATTCATGGCCATAAAACGTTTAATGCGATCCGCGCATACCTGTCGCGTTGTATAATACAGAATGTAAAAAGTTGTGCGGAACCGAGCTTTTATTACAGAAGATGTATGCATTTTAATTCGGATTTTAATGTGTTTGCTTAAAAAAATAATTGGAAAAGTAAGTGCCGATTGTTGGTTTTGGTTAAAATGCATTACAATTCGAATAGTTTTCTGTAGCCTTTAATAAACACGTACATCACCAGCACGATAGATCATCTTATTAATTATATAGTTGAATGAAAATTTTGAAGCTACTTAGCAAAGAATATGAAGTTAGTTTAACAAGCATTGAATAAATAAGTACTTTTCTCTCACGAAACTTTCCTTTAGTTTCATAAATTTAGTCTATGATGGAACAAGTCTCGGTAGTACTAAACTTAATCGTCTTCAAAATACTTGAAAAATATTATAAGATCGATCACTATACTTGTGTATAAATAAAGAACTAAAATGAATACTTTGCATGTACATGATTAAAGAAAACTAATGGCGATTTGGGTATGACAGGGTCTAAACGAGTTTCTTATTTTCTATAGGTATATTGCAGTCTAAAAAGAAAGAACTGAAAAAACACGTAAACTCAAACATCTCAAAACTCATCCAATATAGGTACATACAAACTATATCTTCAATAAATTTCATAGTAATTAAACTCATTTTACCGAAGTTATCCTGAAACAACGTAAATCATCTTTTTTGTTAACTATAGAAATTATAATGAAGAGTGTATCGCTCACGCTGCCTTTTATTTTGATTATAAATTGAAAATATAAAATTATAGTATCACAATACTTCTTTTCAACTTCGATTCGATATTACATCGCAACGGTATTTATTAAAGATGGAATTCGAGGATTTAATTGAGCTAGAAAGAAATTCTTTTTCAAAGCGTTTATAACCAATATTACCTTTACAATATGAGAAATCTGAAAAATGGAACTCAAAAATCTGAAGATTACTGTAAAACAAATGAAAATCCACTTTTATAAAAAGTAATTCTGTCTCGAGCAATGTAATAATTTTTTTCTTAGAATAAAAGGAAGCAATTCAAGTACACTTTCACGCACCAAATCAAATTAAATTTAAAATTCGACGAAAGAAGTCCAAAGAAGCTCTTCGTTCCCTCTAAAAATACAATCTTCTCACCTCTAATATATTCCATAAACATCCGTCCCACAGCCAATAAATCCTAATACCCCGACCCCACTCTAGAGCCGGCCATCCCTATCCCTAAACAAGACTTTGCGTCGCCTTGATTCACTTGAACTTTGATCAAAGCTCACGCGCGCGGCGCAAACGCGCTTAGTCCCTTATAACCTCCTCCTCCTTCTCTACTCTCTCTCTCTCTCTCCCTCTTATACTCTCTCAAAACAGAGCGCGCCTTACATTAAAGCAGATATTTCGAGAGCTCGGATTCGGCGCCCGCCGGATGCCATTGCGAAGGGACGCAACTTGAAAGGCGCGCATTCCGCCATGATAAACGGTGCGAGAGAGAGAGAGAGAGCTATATCGCCGCTCGCGTTCGATGCTTCGACGCGGAAGAGATTGCACGATATTTCGGCGCTGTATATATATGGTTCAACAGATTCGGTGTATAGATGGATGGATGGATGGACCGCAATTTTTGTGCACGCTTTTATTTATATCTCTCTTTTTCATTCTTGAATAACTCGCTGGCGTGAAAAAAAAAATACGTTAAACAAGCGCGAGTTTATCAAGTGCAAACAGGCGCAAGCACGAATATGCGCACATGAGAGCAGGAGGGAGGGAGAAGAGGCTTCGACTATTCGTATGAAAATTTATGCAAATGTTATGCATAGATGTGTGTATTCGAGGATGGATGGATCTGTACTTGAGTTGGATCTAAAATTAAGAAGCGCATACGGTTGCAATGATAATAATAGTGCGTGTAAACGTGCCCTCGTTGCGCGTTGAAAATGGAGCGCAAGTTTGTATGTAAATGTTAAGAACAAATGTTATGAGCTGTATAATAATTCTGTTCATAAATTATAACGAGGGGAATTTGAAATTTTGTTAACTTCAATTACAATTTATCATTTTCACGCCGTATTCCCCTTCTCGAAACTCGAACTTTAATTCCTTTCCGCGAAAAACTCCATAAAACACTCCAACATATTGCTGACTTGTATCTTTTAGATGTATTACCTCGTTTCGTGCTCACGTGCTAAAGACTTGCCATCAGCGCGATCTGAATAAGAATGTACAAGTTATGCCGCACCTTGCGACTCTCGTAGCATTCTGCTGTAATGATGTATCGCTCCCTACTATATACCCTACAATTCAAAAATAAATTTTTTCAACACCACTTTATATTAACCTCGTACAACACCAAATCTATAAAAAAAATTCATCAGTTTTTAAAATAGAGCTTTCCAATAATAACATTTTTAAAATGTTTTGCATCGTGTTTCATATTATTGGAATCTCGAAATAATAAAAATTTGTTAAAATTACAAGGGAAAAGGTAACAAAATATTGACGATAGAACGAAAATCGCTAACTTCCTTCTAGTTCAAATATTTTAACAGTTAGTTTATTCTCTAATATTGTATACATGCTATCATATAACTTTCAATATTTCGCCGCTACGGAGGTAATAACTTCGCAGAAAACAACGATCAATTTTCGTCTCTAGAATATATCCATGCATATATATTCCATCGTTATCGAAAAATGTTTCGATACGTCTCAATAAAATTCACATGCGAAATATGATTCGGATACTATGTTTAAATAAAAAAAATTCTCAGCCCAGAAAAATCATCCATCAATACACGCAACACACATTGCCAGATAAATTTCACAATGCCAATACACCTATATCTCTCAGATATAATTTAATTCCGCAGCTTGCGAACATTTTTCATGCGATATAACTTTAATCTATTTTCTCTCGGCAAAAAGAAATAAACTCCCGAGCGCGCGAATTAAAATTAGAACTTTGAACGGCAGCGGCTATTAATAGCCGCGAATAGCTAAGAGAAAAATGAGGTGTATGTGTGTGCGCGGAGTCGCCTTGAGATTCCTATAGCTATATAATCAAGTTTATTTTCGCTTAACGCCGGCCATCAATGATATGCTTGTTATAATTTCTGTTTACTTCGACAATCGACCGCGGAGAAAGCAAACCGAGGCAGAAACACACATTCATCACTCGGGGACGCCTCTTAACATTCCTCGCTCGCGCGGCCTCTGCGTGAATGCGTCTCTGTGTGTGTATGTTTGTATAGTTATATGAAATATTTAGTGTCTCTCTCTCTCTCGCTTTTGTCGGCAAGCCATGCTATGGGCACACGACTCCAAATATAACCCCGGAGCCGGCACGTAAAGCGCGGGGACCCATTTCGCCTTCTCCTATTTCCAGCCTTACGACTTTGGGCAATAGATAAATATACGAGCGGTAGAGCGCCCGCGAATGCCGGCCGAAAGCCGCAGAGGTTCGAGCGCTCGACTTTTCGTATAGGGCGTGAATCACTATTTAATTATCCGAACTTTGATTCACTAGCGGACATGCTTGTTGTACCTCATTTCAAGGAAATTACACGTTGTGAATAAATTTTATTATCACCTTTATAGTTTAATGTTTTATCAAAGCATTTCCCAAAATTAATAATTAACAAGCTAGGATGACTGATGAATTGAAATAATTCCACAAATTTATTATTTATATCCCACGAAATAGGGTAAATGCGCCAGTGAATGACCAATTAAGGATTTGTCCGATTATAAAGAGATATTTTTAATATTTATAGATTAATTAAATAAAAATAAGTAGTAAATGTTGGTTCCACAATACTTGAACTTTTGAATAAATGTCAATTATTTTTGCAATGTAGAAATAAATGTCAAATTAATTAAAAAACATAGAATATGCAAAAATACTAGTGAATGACTATACCCCCCACATTTACAATTTAAGATATAACGTTTTATGTTGAACATGAAATTCTACAAGAACTGCTGAAAATACTTAACTTTACGCACTTTAAACTACGAAAAAAAATTCGTTTTTATGGTTTTCAACTTAGTGGACACATACTGGTGGTTGGTTATTTACTGGTGCATTAACCCTAGAATTTATAAATTAACTGATAAATAATCCATGATGGCACTGATGCAACGCATCCAATATCGAAAACTCAACGTATCTATGCTTGAAATTGACTTAAAAATGGAATTAATGTTCCAAAAATCATTGGGAATATTCATCAATTTATACGAATTCATTGAAGAAACTTGTTCAAAGTCTTAATTTCTGCCAAAATATTGTTATTAATAAAGGCCGGTAATTTCCGTTTGCAGAATTTGCAAATATTTTATTATAATTTTGGCTTTTCATTATATCATGAGATGCTAAATTAAGATGAAATTTCATGAATGGATTTTAACTTTAATTACCCCAATCGCACAGCTCACATATATATAACCCCGTTAAATTCGGCGAAAGCTGCTGATTAACTCCGATTCTGTTCGATGCAGCAAAAGCAAATTTTTCCCAAAAACCGTCATATTCCACAGATCCTTTGACCCGAACCGCGGATCAAAGGCGAGCTCACGCGCCGCCTCCTTTAAAGCGATAACCCTCCATAAATAATAACGCAAATTACTAGGGGCGACCCTGTCGCCGCGCCACATTAATAAACAGCCGCTCCGAATTAGCCGGGAAGAATTTAACGAGTGCTCGCGCGGGCGTATATAAAACTTCCGCCACCCACAACGCTCGGCACACAGCGTCAACACCAGGTCAAGAGAGAGAGAGAGCTTGAGCGCGCAGATCAAAGCAAGTCAATCAATTTACGCTGGCGCCTAAGCGCTCGACTGCTAGATTTAACGTTTCCGCGCGCTGTGCATCGGTTCGTGTGTGCGCGCGTGCGCTCGCATCCCTCTCTCACTCTGTCTCTACATAAATCCAGCTCACGCGCGCGTGGCTGCGGAAATTCTTTGTCTTGTATATACCGCCGGTCGCTCGAGTTCTCTTTTTTAGTTCGTACGCGTGGATGAAAATCGACAAATCGCAGCACAGCGAGGCGTAAAAAACGCTGACGGTTAATCAAACTAATGGCCATTTTTCTCGTTGTTGGCTTTCGGCCTGTCAGTGTAGATGTGTGGAGAGAGCTAGCGCGGGAGTGCAACAACGACTCTATCAGGCATACCGTATGCCCTCTCCCGCACCTAAAACTTCCTCCGCCGTTGTCGTTGACGTTGCCTCTCCGCGTGACGGTCGCGTCCTCGTTACGGTGCCGTTTCTATATATATATAAACGCATCCGATGAAATTGGAAATAGCACTTCGAATGATTACTAAACTCATAATCAATGCTTCGGCGCGACAAAGGGCCGCGGAAGCTGATGCGCGCGCATTGCATCTCGGCTTTTTGCGCGT
The DNA here is from genome assembly GCA_030522905.1 of Torymus flavipes. Classification (NCBI taxonomy): domain Eukaryota; kingdom Metazoa; phylum Arthropoda; class Insecta; order Hymenoptera; family Torymidae; genus Torymus; species Torymus flavipes. The sequence continues at coordinate 10,502 of JAPYZO010004581.1, read as the reverse complement.
GCTCTAGCAACGCCGCTCGGTAAATAACAACAAAGTGCTCTTTTTCAGAGCTTGTTTTTAGAAGCTTTTTTTTCTCTCCTCCGTCGTTCGCCTTCGATCTTTCGTTGCGAAAAAGAGAGAGGAACGCGCGCGCCAGCATCCGTTGGTTTTTTCAGTATTGACGAAAAGAAGAAAAAAAAGAGTGGGGGGGAAGAAAAAATATTGGCCTAGAAAAGGACCGTTTTAGGTTTATTGACTACTCTCGGCGCGAAATAACGAATCGGTCGCTTCGAAATGAAAATGGTTTTTGCCTCGGTGCGAGAGGAACTCTGTGAAATGGCGTTTTATTGTGGATATGTTAATAGTGACTTGTATTTCTGGCAGAAAAGAAAACATGCGCGCGGGGCATAGATTTTTTTCCTCTCGTCGACGACTGTGAAAAGCATATTGTATGCGTATTCAATGAGCTGAGCCAACTCAAGCTTCTATTTCTATATTCAAAAAGTCTACATAAATCTAAAGTCCGCCCGTATTCATCATAAAAAATAATCCAAAATACTTGACTTATTTGCTTTATCATGAATCACGCTTCCATTTTTTTTGTTTGTTTTTCTGTATAACACACAAGAGTGCTTGAAATGTTTCTTTCTTTGTTGCGCATAGGTACTATACTTACCACTTGGTGGCAGTCGACTATTAGAGCGCGAAGAAACGGGGGGTGGAGTCAAAACAGTGAGGGGTTCAAGTGATCACGAGTTTTTGTGGGGGAACTCCCCTACGGGGGAAAAAAACACATAACATGTGGAAGCGTTAAACTGATGACTTCCTAAATCTTAGTTTTTCGTGCGTGGTAATGCTCGTTATGAAAAAACGGAGGGCGTTATTGTAATTGTATGTGTTTCTTTTTTTACCGAACCTAATGATTCATTTTAATTTATTAAGCTCGCGGTGATTGTTTTTTGTGACTATATACTATGCAGCTAACGTGATCCTTAACATAAGTCTATAAAGCTAAAGCAAAAAGTGCTAGACCATGAAAAGTTTGTCTTAAAAAGAGAATTAAATTATAATGCTATTAAAACGTAAGACGCTTAAATTTAAAATTTTCTTTTACTCACTTTATCATATAATCTGGATAAAATTACTAAATAATGAACTAGGAGAGTATGACCTACTTTTCGATCACAAATTCAGGCTCAACTTTGAAATGTTTCCGGATATAATAATATGAATAAAATCACAATATTGTAGTTTAAAAACTTTTCATTTACTTCAAACGGGATACTATTTTATTTAGAATTTTTACAAAAGAAATAATATCTTTTTGGATCAAATAATAACATTTTCTCAGTGTACGTTTTAATGTTTTAACATACTGAAATTAAGCAAGTTTTCAGCTTTATTTCAAGTAAATGTCTAATAAAGTTTCTGTTACGAAAGTCTGCAAATGAATGCAAAGTCTAAACTGTGGATTTTCGCTATTCAAAAGCGTATTTTCGCCGCTGAACTTTAAACCATCATAACTTCAGAGTTGAAAGAACTGCGTTATTTTTAATTCTAAAAAGAAACAAACAACAAAAATGTTTATAGCATAAATTTCGGCCACCCGTCAAGGCGTATTATTGCACTTTATTCTTTCCGATCACGTTTCACGAATAAGAAAAATAAATAAAACACTATATAATATCACCGACGCCAATTTCACGAACCGCATCGAACTTTCATCCTCCTCCGAAATTAATCCTGTCATCGCAATCCGGCCCATTACCATCGATAAAGCGTCCGCACGCACCGCGACGAATTAAATTTTAATTTATTCAAAACCCTTCCATAACTCATAGAGTCCATCTAGCTCGCTTGGGTCACACGCGCTCGATCACCAGAGCCATCCTCCCTTAAAATCCCTTCATTTATCATTCCAGAAATCTACGAGCCCATCCCTCTCTCGCCTAGCTCGCAGATAAAGAGACAAGCTCGCTTTCTCCCTCTTCCCTATCTCTCCTCGTCAATTCGCCAAAGTGTCATCGCCATCAACACCCGCGTCGCATACCTCATTCGACTCCATTATCAGCGGCGCGGAGGAAAAAGGAGAAAGAAGAAGGAGCCGCGCGCGAGCGGAGAGAGAAACGAAGTGCGGTAATGGCTCACCTTTGTTCTGGCTGTCGGAGGGCCCCTCGCTGCCGTTGTTACCACCTCCTCCTCCTCCTCTGCCTCGCCCACCTCTACCGGCTTCCACGGCCGTCAGCAGCGTCAGCAGACTCGAGAGAAACACAAACCACGACGTGCGTCGCATTTTGCTCTCTTGCTCTCTGTACCTCGTGTCTATGTATGTATCTCTGTATAGATATATATAGGTGCGCGCAAGCTATATGTGCACGTGCGAAAGAGCGCTCGCGGATGATGCACGTCAGGTGTCAGCGTGCTGCCGGCAGCGTACGCGACCCGACCACCAACGCGATCGCGCGCTCGACATCGGTATACACACACCTACAGACACACACAAGGTGGTTTTAGTCCATGTGCGTGAGAGAGGGAGCAAGCTCGTGGGGGGTGCGAGATAGCAGAGGGTGAACCAACTCGCCGGCGTGCTGCAGCTACTTCCGTCTGTGTCTTCTAATGAGGCTGCCCGATCAAAGGGACGAGACAGCCGGTGACGCGCGATTTCACTCTCGATCGCAAGCTTTTTCACTGTGATTTGAACCCGCTGATATAGGCTCTTGCAGATCAGGCCTTTGCTGCAGGGTCCGAGGGTGTATACAAAGTTTATATTAACCAATCGGTTAGTTTCCTACGAAAGTGTTAATTTCACCGATTATCTTGAATACCATAACAATGTCACTGTAGATATCTTGACAATCGTGGGTAAAAAGCACCGTGGAAATTCATAAAAATCACGACAAAACAATATCAAACGTCGATAACAACAACAACACTATGCGATCAGCGCGCACTTCGCGTCACATCAAAGAGTCAATGGGACGTTAAAAACGCGCGTACGAGTATATAGTCGGAAGTGCGAAAGTTTGACACGGCGCACTACACAACTCACTTCGAGCGTGCGCATCAGCGACACAAAAACCGCGTCATTCAATGGCCCCGCTCTCGCTTTTTTTCCTCTTGCCGTGCGCGTCCTGCACCCTCACTCCCTTTCTCTTTATCCACTACTATATGTATATACCTATGTGCACCGCCGGCGTATATATCGGTTGGCGGGCGCATACAACGCTGCTCTTTTGACCGGCCGCAGTGTCGCGCGCGCGCTTCGATTTTCCCGCGAGACCGCCGCAGCGGTCACACACACGCGGCGCGCTTGCGATAAATGCGGCGCATGCAGCGTCAACGTCGACGTCCACGCAGACCGCGTGAATGACGCGCTTCGCACTGAAACTAGGAGAGTGAGCGTATATACATGTGTATAGCGTTGATATCGTCGACTTTTCTGCGGCTTGATTTTGACACGACGAGGGTACACGTGTGTGTGTGTATATACAACCGAGCGTGTAGGGATCTGCCTCTTGTCAGCGCTCGTTATTACCGCCGTCACGATATACGTAGTATACGTGCTCTTCCTCTCTCTCTCTCTCTTTTCTTTTGATTGCCAAACAAGCCGGCCCCTTTTTTGCCAGGCCGGCACAGCGTAGAGTCGCGATTTTGGACCTCCCGCGCGTCACATACACACGTACAAGGGGGTGGGCGAAAAAGCCTTTGTCGCCGCCGCCGCCGCCGCCGCCAGTTTCGCTGCGAAGTTCCTCGTTTGTGTCTGTCGGCTGGCTTCGTTTAGTTTTTTTCAGTGGCTTTTTTCTCGGCTCTCGTAGGTTCGTTTTCTCTCTCTCTCTCTGTCGCCAAGTTGTTGCGGTGACTTTCGCGGTCTTTTTCTCTCTCTCTCTCTTCCTCTCGCTATTTCGCTCTCACTTTGACCGATGGCTTTGTGGAGTGCGCGCGAGAAAGAAAAAGAAAAACGCGACAAAGACTTGTAATCCCACTGATGAGGCGAGCTCCGCCATGCGTGACCCTGGTACTGTAGGTGGAGAACTTCGAGTTGTTATGCCCCGGCTCTCTCTCTCTCGCGTGGTCCACAGCGGAAACGTCACCGCGGTAACAATCAGCCGCGAGCACAAAGTCTTTGAGCGAGTGAGCTTTTTCTCACCTTTCCAACTTGCTTATACTCCTTGCCTCGTTATTATTGTATAGAAAAATCTATATTTTCTTGTTATCCGGTCGAGAAGTACAAGATCTGCTTTAAAATCGCTTAAAACATTCGAGCGTGTAACTCCTTTGCATTCATCCAGCAATTCCGCGCAGACTTTCGACAATCGATCAAATCCCGCAGTCGGGAAAGTTGCCACCACCGCCGCGCACTTTGCTCCCTTCAACTTGCCGGCGCACGCTTCTTCTATCTCGCGCCTATCACTTATAAACATACACTTTTGTCGGCAGCGCACGTATGCGCACCACCCCCGACGCCCACACTACTGTCACTCCTCCGCGTGCACCTGCTCAGCCGGCTTCTTCGAGGCATTCCCTTATTTGCCGGCACGCTGAGCGGAACTTCGTGGCAGATTTTCCGCGCAAATCCGCGTGTGCGAGCGCACATACACAGAGAGAGAGCGAAAGTTTTCCACGCGGGCGCTGCTGCTGCTGCTGCCTTAAGTCGGCGATGAATCACTCGGCGGAAATAAAAACGTCAGCTTTCCCGGCGGAACAGCGCGCTCTCGGCCGGCATTTGAGCGTACAAATATAGGCTCTTTCATATACGCGCGTGAGTGTGTTGCGCCGTGCCGCGAGGCCAACGTGAAACTAACTCTAAAACCCCAAAACCGAAGACACGAGAGTCGTCGAGGTCTCTCTCTCGTCCCCACTATAAGTGCGTAAGTTAAACGCGAGCGCGCGCACGCACACGAGAGGGAGAGAGAGAGAGAGACAGCGAAGCAACGCCTACACAGAAGGGAAAGAGGTTGAAAATACATACGAGCGAGCGAGCGAGCGCTCGGGCCTATCTCGATCGCTGGGTGACCCTTCTCCCACTATACTACCGACGCCTGCAGCACACATACATATACACGCGTGTTTCTTCTTCCTACTCGTCGCATTCTCTTTTTCCCTGAGCGCGTGTCCCCTGCTCCCGTCTATTTCTCGCCCGCACGCGTGCAGTGAGAGTGAGAGAGAAAGTGATGCGCTTTAGGAGGGGGGAGTGTAATGTGAACTACTTTGCGGCACGCTTGATTTGTGTAACGAGTGGATTTTTTTCTCCCCTCGGGGGCGGAATCTAAACAGCGGGCTTTGTGCTTTCGTTTGGTGGGATGCTGTTTAGTAAGATATAAATTACCGAGGTATCTCGTTTGTTTGATTGGGAAATGCTGAGCAGAGATTTCGAAAAGAAACAGCTTTAATTGGGTTATACGAAGCGAGTAAAGACGTTTTCATTTTATCAATGGTGTAATATATTTATTTTGCAGAAATTTTCTATGGTATTATTTATATAAATTGATTTTGCTTCATCCTAGAGGAAGCTTTGTAATAGTAATTTTTTGAGTTTTTGTAAAAACATGTTACAATTGTTTTCCGTGGTGTTACAAATCAAAATACATGATTTTTGAAAAATGTCTGTGTGTGTGTGTGTGTGTGTGTGTGTGTGTGTGTGTGTGTGTGTGTGTGTGTGTGTGTGTGTGTATGTGTGTGTGTATGTGTGTATACGCCTGCATCTCAGCTTCCTCTCGGTCGATTTTAACCGGACAGGGCTCATTTTTTCGTTTTTTTTTGTGTGATGGCGGGTCAAAAATCCATTTTTTGATTGGGCCGATGCCTTTGTTTTATATAGAATTTCCGATTTCCTCAAAATTTATATTCGCTTTTTTTAGTTTGTAGTTGATTGAAATTTTTTCTTTTTTTACTTTATTTGTATATAGTTTAAAACATTGTTTTTCCCATCGTTAATTGAATTTATTTTATACAAACAACATAATTAAGAAAATAAATGGTTTTGGAATCTTTGGTATGTAATTCGTACGCATAGCAAATTGTTACGTATACATATAATTATGTGAATAATAAATTGTGTTAAATATTAATTCTGAAACGTCATATTGTTTTTAATGAAAATTCCAACGATATTATTCAGCGTGAAATTCATACAAATAAGTAAAATAAACTTTGACTTTCTACTGTTACCATTTTTCATCTACAAACCGACGCCATCGTAAAAAAATGTTTCATTCTATGTTAAAAAATGCTTCTTCCACGTCATCCAATTTTTCACTCGTGCATCTTCGAAATTGTCAGGCAAGTGACATGAAAATACCCTATACATACAACTCCCCCCCCCCCCTTCCTGCCATCCCGGCGTCCTGCTAACACCATCCCCCTCACACCAAACTCGCGTATCATGGCACTGAACGTCGGGCTCGCTGCAACTGGCGGCCGGCGTAGTCGCGTGTATATTCATGAGAAGGGCGGTGGGGGAAAAACAGCGCGGAGCCGAGAAAAAGCAGCCCGTCATGCGGAGGGGGTGCCTCGGAAAAAGGAAAACTGCTTTTGCCGTATCATCACGCTCTCTCTCTCGCTCTCTCTCATTCCTCGCGATATATAGATATAAGACCGATATATACACGCACCGCGATAGCTTATCCGGCGGGGTGCTATGGCGTGTGCGCGCACACGCGAGATCGAATCAACGCAATCACTCGACGTCTCTCTCTCTCGTCTGCATTGTGTATGTGTATATATTGGGGGGTGTAGAGGGTGGGAAGAGAGGGAGCGAAGGAGAGACTGTCGCGTCTCGAGCGCGACGCGGGAAAAGTTTTAGCAAGGCATGGGGGGTGGTAGAATTTCGACGTTTTTCGATTTGCCACGGCTTGACGCCGAACGAGCGACTCTTAAAAGAGTTTTTCCCGTATACGCCAGTGGTGATGGTGGTGGTGGCAGCGACGGCGGCAGCCTCGTTTACTCTGTCTCGCTTTTTCTCCTCTACACTCCTAGCTCTCTCACTCTTACGTTTCGACATTTTGTCTCTATATCTGCCTGTCTCTGACGCTCCTACTCCTTTCCTCTCGTTCTCTCCCCCGTTCTCCGGTATTCGCACACTAAGTCTTCGCCAGGCGTGCACTCTGTTTTTCGTTGTTTTCCTTTTTTTCCCGTCGACTTCTTTTGGAATACTAAGTGGAGGGGGAGGCGATCGCGGAATTGATTTGGAATTTATAGTAGTGAGAGGGAGAGATGGGAGCGAGAGGGTGAGAGAAGTGGCTGAAAGAGGATACTTCGCGTATCATTGTGCTGGATTTCTGATGAATGAGATTTCGCCGGGGATTAAATGATTGTTCCAGTTCGAATACAATGTAGATTCACATCGACTTGATTTCCCGCTCTAATTTAGCATTCAGAGGGTTTCGTAGCGATGCTTTTTTGCATAGTTATGTTTTGGGATGCGTGCGCCTTAATTAACTCTCTTTTCAATATTGGCTAATGATCTTTACTTGTTTGTAGCTCTACTTTATTATTAGTCGTGTCCTATCTACACGCAATGCTTTATACAGTCGTTTTTTGCATAAATAAGTTTCAGAAACCTCAAATTTATTGAACGGATTTTTTAATATTTTCCTAGATTCCTAGTTGTTACCCGTTATTCTTTATTATGGATCAAGTTCTTCTCATATCGTACGGCCAGACTGTGTCTATATCATCGACCATTTTAGAATTAAATTTTATTTTCTCTTAAAATGAATTGACACGAGTTTATTTTTCTCAATCGCACTAAAATTGAAGATATATATATATATATATGCGTATTAAAGACGACAGGTATTTGTTTTACCATTGCCAATAACTTACAGTAGTCCGTACTTTCTTCTTTCTTCTTCATTTTGATTCAGAAGGACTCTTATTTAAATTTTTATCAAAATTGGTTCCAAAACTAGTGAACACTAAGTAGTAATATGTTTTCTAAAACTGTAAAACAATAATTTAATAAAATGATGCGTGCGTTGCTATGCGCAAAACTGCGCAATTTGCTAATTAAACTTTTTAAGCTACTAATTTTTTAATTCCGTTCTCATCATATTATTTCAAAAAGTTATTTAATTTTACATACCCTTTTAATTCATGAACTTTACATTATAAATTTTTGCATGTGAATTTCTACCGAATTAATAATGTATTTTCTGAATAAAATGCGAAAGTATACATAAATGAAAACAAAACCCTCATAAATTATAACTTGAAATCAGATTTGCGTGTATATAGAAAACAGTGGAAAAAGTAAGTGAAATATTGGTTTTCCAGCATGATGTTTTTTTTTTTAAATAAATTTTTCACGAATGCGTGAGAATAATCCCTGGCAAAAAAGAGTTATGCTCAAAAACATAATTAATGTCCTCTTCAAAAAATTATACTATAAAAATATAAATAACACAGTATATATATATTCCACGTTTAAAATAACCATCAAATCTTTGCTAGCCGTGATCGATTTTTATTCTCCCACGAATAATTAATCTTCCAATCGCCCCCTTAATTTTTTCTCCTTTTCTACAACTCGACTTAATCTAGCAAAGAACCAAGAGCCGTTCGATAAATAACGAAAGCGAAAGTCGATTATCCCTCGATATATGCCAGGCTTATACTCCCTATATCTACCTCTCTCACTCTCTCTCTCTCTCTATCCCGACCTCTCTTCGCGAACTTTGCCGCCGCGATAGTTGGCAATTTCAAGGCGGGCAAAGACTTAGCGAAGGATTAGAACCGCGATGTGCTGCCGCCGCCTCCGCCGACGTCGCTCGGAAGGATGGAGGAGTAGGAGGAGGCGGAGAGACACATGCGCGCATCTCTCCTCTCCTCCGAATTGGGTTAGTTAAAGCGACGGGCTCCTTCGCACGCTGAAATATTCATAACCTAGCCTCGTGCGCAGTCGAAGGATCATTCTTAACCTGCTAATTAATATTCCCCCGTGTCTGGGAGTGGCCAACAGGTGTTTCGCCGTAAAGTCGCCGAGCTGAATCTGCGCGTCTATGCGCGCGGCAGAGGCGGCTTATCGAGGGTAGAAAGCTTCGATCCGGGTCGTGGATTTTGACAAGGAACTCCGCGGAAGCGGCATCTTGGGCGGTTAGGCCAAGTTTAATAATGTGCTGCTCGACGTTGTGGGCGTGACGGTGGGTATAGTGGTTGTATGGGGAATTCGATGGTTTCGCTATAACTTTGCCGGCGAGAATTCGGGATCGGTGTGAAAATATTTGAAAATGCGATATTAAGTGGTCGTCTTATATATAGCATCCGCCAGGATAAGGATGGTTTTTTATATTTGTTTACACTTATAATTCTTGAGATGTAAAAAATGTTTACTGCTCATATGATGTAAGAAGTTTTCAGAATAAACGTCATCGAATTTTATAAATTTATGCAACCAGTTTTCATCGTGGACAAATTTTTCTTTTTAATCGTGTGTAAATCCTGAATATGCAACAATGCTATCCGATAAATCGAAATTGCCTCTTGTTCAGTGCTGACCAAATATCAAATTTAGTAATTTAGCGCGTTAATCCTTAAAGTGTTCCTCATAAACCAATAGAGCAAATTCCGTACTTCGAGTGCGGCGATTCAATCATCTTATTATTAAACAACTATTCTGCATAGCATATACGATATTATATACCTTTTCCAACAATCCCAAGACCCATAAATCAGCTTTGCACACAACCACTTCTCATTATTTCTAATATCCGCAAGAAGCTCGCACATCAATATCAACCGAAATTCACCGAACGCTTCCCTCCACTTCTCACTTACCTCGAAACCAAGGCAATAAAGGCACGACTCGCGCTATATACGCACCGACTCACCTACCGCGCCCCGCAGTGACATTAGATTAGAACGTCTCGATACCGGGGCAGACGCATATATCTCGCTCAGGAAAGCGCGACGCGCGGCAGAAGGCAATCTCGGGCTAGGCGCCGGCAGCCTGCGCCGCGCGGCCTTGTTTATAATCGAGCCTGAGTAGCGGCACCGTCATTAATTAAAATGGTTAATCGCCTCGCGCGGGATTCCCGGCGATTCATTCCACCGTTCGTATAGTAGTACAGGGAAGGGTGTCTAGCGAGTGAGAGAGAGAGAGTGAGGTATAAGCAATCCAGTGGCGCGCCGTGAATCATAGGACCCACGCGAGAACACCATAAAAATAATACCGCCTGTCACGCTAGGCGGCCCGTCGTGTGACTCATCCTACCCCCCGATATATATGTGTGTGTGTGTATGCGCGACGATGAAAGTGCATCGCACTTCTCTTTCTATTCCCTCCCTCTCGAAGATTGGCCGCGGCGACGCGACGAAAAAACCGAAAGGCCGGGCATTTGTTATATGACGTCATAAAAGCACGAACACACGCGCGCGTGAGTGTGTGTGTATATGTGTTCAGGCGACTATCGCTTCGATTATGTTTCTGACGGTGTTATATATCCGAGCTCGCGCGAGCGCGTGAATAGTTCCGGATACGCGGTAGGAATGGAGAAAAGGTTGTGGGAGAGAGAGAGAGAGAGAGA
>JAPYZO010004580.1:0-11137 GCA_030522905.1 Torymus flavipes | reverse complement strand
CGAGGTAATTTAAAGAAATAAACTGGCGTTAATTACAGTAATTTATTGGCTTTAAATTTTTAGAATACGTTAAAATTTAATTTACAAATACAGGACAACTTCAATTTAATCGGGAATGTTTCAGTGGAGCTGGAAATCGCGAAAGAGATATTCGACTCTCGAACGGTCTCTCTCCTCCACTCGGCCCGAAGCGCACACATGCTTTTAGCATCACCGCACTCGCGCCCGCGCGTATTTCAGCGAGTAATCCCGAAAGCAAAAATAGCCGCGGTTCGCAGGGGGGCCTCAAAGGGTGACGAAATGAATTTTTTCTGTCCCTTTTAAGCGATGACACTCGTCCCTCTCCTTCTCCGCCCTGTTCCCACAACAAGCCACGTAAAAAGTCACGAGTGCGACTCCCTCACTCGGCGCCTTCTCCTTTTTTTCCATGCTCGTAGCGCACATGCGCGATCGCACGGGGGCTCTAAAGTTCTCAACCCTAAAAGTGTTTTACGCTTGGCTTCTCCCATTGATCGAATTTAAAAGTGATGTCGGCGACGAGAGAGAAAGAGAGAGAGAGATCGGGTGACATAGCTTTGACACCCGGATGTTCTGATTTTACAACCAGCGCGGCGATGGCGGAAACGGATTCTGTCCGCGCGCGCACAAGCAGGATTGAAGTTTAGGGTTGAGAGGACGTGTGCACGAGACTTGCGAAAATAAAAGGAGAGTGGGTGGGGTGGAAGGAAAGGGAGTACACGACTGACTGAACAGTTCGTGAAATTTCCTAGGAGGAATTTAATTTTCGTAGCGATAAATTTTATTGACAGTTTTTACTATTGGGCTCGATCGTTGCACTAAAATTAATTTTACTTCCATGAAAAGGAGCGACTCTTTGCGGAGAGGGTTTACCATTTTCGACGCGTTCAATGGGCGTAAGTAATATGCTTTATGTATTTTAAAGCAAGTTTTAGAGAATATGGGTAAATATTTATTATAAAGCAAATTTTATTAATTTTTCATTACACGAGTTGTTTATACAATAACAAATCTTTTAGCGCATTAGAATCCACATAAAGAAAACATAAATCTATTTTATATACAAGAAAATTACTTGCGTGTTAAAAACTATAACAATCCATTTCACCGAGTACGAGGAACGTGATAAAGCCTCACTTGCACCACTCAGTTCTCTGTACGCTTGTTTTAACATTGCAGCTTACCGAATCTCTGTGTATCGAATCGCCATAACAGTTATAGAATGAGGGTGAAATAGACCGTTTGCTGCTGGTAATGTAAACCGCAAAAGGGTTTACCGTTGAATGCCGGAACAAGGTTTCCAGGTAAAAGGGCGATCGAATAATCCAGCGTATCCCTTACTGTAAGCTGCGGATTCCCCATGCATAACATTGGTCAATGGTTTGACTTTACCACCATTATTAACATAATCTTACAGACTTGATGTTATAAATGTATTAATTGTCTTCTTTTTTGCTTCCTCAAAGGAGGCTTTGGAACGGACGGTGTTACAACAAAATTTTAAATGAAAACTGTTTAATAATATTTTTTCTATTTTGATTATTGTTGGTCTAATCAAATTTCCTGCGTAACGGTTTATTTCATATTTTCCTTAATTAAAGCGGTTTGAAGACAATAAATCGTTTATTTTTAAAGTTTCTATAAGGATATATTAGTGATTTGTAAGCGTATGGTAAATATGATAAAACAATACATTGAAGTTTGAAAAAATTGAGTGCCAATGAATTGACATTTCCAATAATAAATATTAATAATTTTTAACGGTATAAACGCTGTCTTTTTAACTAGGTATCATCAGAAGACTAAAGAAACGCCCTAATTTAGATGTCACTTTTGTCTAGTGCTCATCGCGAATAAATTATGCTAATTCGCGCAATAAGATCGCTTGGCGCGTGCAAACACCATAAAAAAGGTAACAGCCTTGTGAACCCCAAAACAAAAAGTTTCCCTCGCTTCTTATGCGGACTTTTGCGTCTGGAATTGGCGCTCCAGGCGCGCGCAAGCACGTCGACGTCGCGTAAACGTTCGCGTGACGCGCTGATAAATGGATTAAGAGTCGCGTGAAAAGGGTCGGGCCGCACAGACAGACCTGATAAAGACGCGGTGCGTGTTTACGAGTGCGTTCGAGGAACCCAAGTACCAATGCGCACGTGTTGCACGCATTTGTGAATGAGATATTGCTGTTTCTAAGAAGGATTTCGGTGAAATTTTTTATTAATAAACCCGGTAGTGCAAAATACAAATACTTTTAGTCGACAAAAGGTTTTTTATCGTCAGGTTTCATCTAAAATCATTCGGATATTTGTCGATACAAATGTAAAATGAGTTGCTTTTAAATTTTAAAGAGATATAGACAAAGAGACGTGCTTTTACGAGAACCTGCTGATAATTTTTTTTTTAATACACTTTAAATTAATGTTTATGTTTTTAAGAGTATTTTTACATTCTTCATTTTATCAGACCCATAAACACACACGCACACGCGCACGAGCGCGTTGCGCTAGAAAAGGGCCGCCGACGCACGCGCTCGCCCGCCAGGAGGGCTTTACGCCTTTTTATCTCGGCCCTCGTTCGCGATTCGTTGCGGTTATTGGCTTATCCGTAATAAAAGAAAAGCCCCGTAGACGCGGGCGTGCGCGACGCCTCTTCATGACGCGTGCCTAATTTAGAAAATCGAGTGTCACGTCTTTATCGGCTTCTTATCTCCCTCGCTCTTCTCGTAGGCTCGCCGAGGCGTGTTTACGCTCGCTTTTTCATCTTTTTTCGGTCGGCAGTTTTGCTCGTAAAAGTCGTCTGGTGTGAGAGACAGAAGGGTTCCCAAATAAAGAGCGCCATTCAATTCGATCAGTTTTCACGTGCCGCGTCGCAGCGCAGCGTTAGGAAGAAATATTTTATTAGAGGTTTATCTGGAGGTCGAGATTGTTTTATCTGGACAAAGGCGTTGCTATATGAATATATTAGAAATGAAGATAGATAAATGCAAATAGAAAGTGCACGTCATTTCTTTTTATGGAACGTTGACGGAATAAATCAAGTTCTTATTTTGTAGTTTACGATTTTTTTTATAAAAATGAAGTAAATACAAAATATAAAGTGAAAAAAAATCGCTTAGTCAAATTTTTGATCCAAGTATTCTCCTTATGATTACTGTTAGAAAAGATTATTCTACTATTACCTAATTGTATTTCGAATAGGTCTAGGATATACGTGAAAGTGCCAGCTCTTTGACAATGTATGTACCTTCATACATTCATTTCTTTTCATAAAAGATGCATTTTCAAGCACATTGCAATAATTTTTGTAAATCCCGATCAAAGTGAGAAAGAGAGATGTATCTATAAAGTATATACGAAGATACAGTATTTTTACGTTTTTTATTCGTCCTCATAAACGTGATTTGCTAATTGAGCCTCTTCACAATGAGAAAACTCCAATTAAAATATTTTACAGCCTTTGCAATAATAAATCAAAAACATTATGGCGAAGGAGTTAGCTTGAGTGCGGACGCACCTTAGATAGGATTAAAGAAGTCGTAAGAATGAAAAACGCGTTTGCCCTCCTCGCTGTTTTAAGGCATAAGCGGATAGACTTTACGCGCCGCGATGGCAATTCCGTCTGTTAATTGCCGCGACCTCCTCCTTTGCTCCTTTCGATTTCGGCGGCAGACGAGCAGCAACGCAGCGTCTCGGCCTATACTGCCGCCCGTTAAAGTTAGTGTTTACGAGAAGGAACGTAACGGCAGGAATATATATATATATCCAAGTCCGGGGAGGATTAAAATCGTTAATTGTTATTTCCGTAGGCTGCCAGATATACTCTCGTGCGCGGAGATTTGCTTTTGTTATTGCTCGAAGGATTCGGGCGTGCTATCGGGCTATAGTAGCAAGTTAAAAGTTTTTCACGGGATGCTCGCGTTGATTGGTGTCATCTTGGTTTTGTTTTGTGGAATAACAGCCCAGAGTTCTATTTATGGATCATTCTCGTTTTTAATGATTTTAAGAGACGTATTTATGCAGCGAATAATTAAACCTAGCGGAAAGAAGCACGTGAAGTAGAGCTGCACTAGAGCAAGACAATACAATATTTCTGTAATTATTTTCTCGTCCTTGAAAATTCGTAAACCCAAATAGCCTGCGGACGCGAGACCCGCGCAAAAAAGAGATTTATGCAGATGTGTTACAGTAAGAAAGTGGATTATTAAAAAAGTCTGCATAACTGTATAACTGCTTCTTTTTGCATGGAAGAATTTTTTAAACAATCAACTAGCTTATCGTTGCACGTCTCCGTAGCTTCCTTTTTTGTGAAAACCTCTCACCGCCCGCATATTTGGGTTTCAGGCATTTTTTATGAATGAAATGATGGTTTGTCATATCAATTTATTCGTGATTTTGTTGGTGGGAGTTGCAGGGATGGGTTGCTAGGTTACAAAAACAAAAGTGGCATGAATTTTTGATAAAATTACGGTGCGCAAAGCGCGCTTAGAAATGATTAGTGTCCTTAAATTTAAGTAACTTTTAAGTTATAAATGTTACTGAATTCTAAGAATAATGTAATTGAACGTAATTTAATATTCAAATACATTAGGTTTAATACAAAAACAATAAAATTACGGCACAAGTATAAATAAATAGCAAATTTGAAATTTTATTTTTCCCAGTATATGGGTGCCGTTGGCCAGAGTAAATAAAGGCCGTTCGCACATCGCCGCTAGGCGGCGCACCCTCTCCCTCAGGCCTCACGTACCTAAATAAGCCGGCCCGAGGCGATATAGGAGCGCGACCACCTCACCAGCCTTTACTATTAGAACATCTCGTTAGTAGATGGTCATCAGCAACTACTGAAGTTTATATTTATTATGATTATTTTGATAAATTATTACGTTCAGAAAATGTCAAGTTATTTTCAAGACAAGACAAGATTCTTTACATTCTTAACACCGCAATCTTGATATTGTATTGAAAACTATATTAATATTGTACCGCGTATTGTCTTGAATATTAAGGCAAGACAATACAAATCAAGATTAATCTTGCTATATCGTGCAGCCCTAACGTGAAGGTTGTTAATCTTTCTATTTCTTATAGATTAGTATAATTATCAATTATTATAATTAGAAAATTAAGTTCAAAAATGTTAACTACTATAATATATCATTTACTAAAATTAGTCTTACATGTAAACATTTCTGAAACATTCTATTTTTTTTGAAAAAAAATATTTGAAAGTCTATAATTAGTTTTAACAAGTATAATAAATATTATTAATTAACTTAAAAATAATTATGTTGGGCAATAATGAAAAAAAAATGTCGCGATTGTCTTGCTAATCACCTCGCACAAAGCGGTTCTAACTTCCAACCATTGCATCCGAGCATCGCTCGCTCGAATCCGCATTCGGATACATAAGTGCTCTTCCTTTCAGCGACGAGGCAATAGATCTTCATTAAAAGCGGCGCGCGCTGCATATATGGGAGTCACGCCCCGGGGGAGCTGCACGCGGCGGCGGCGGCTCGACTTTTAGCCACCCTCCTCATTCCGCGGCACGTATTCGCGAGGCGCGAATAATAAGCGGCTATGCAATTGCGACGGATGACTCCTTGAATTTTTTCCTCGTCTCTCTCTTCCATGGCCTCTTTATATTTTCGACATGGAGAGAGGATGTATGGTTGATCCGGCACTTTGCGCTACCCCTTGCGTGGCGTGTATTCTTTAGTGTGTGGAGGGGGGCAGGGGGCTCGAGAAAGCCGAAAATTGGTTAGTCAATCGGGATCAAGTGTTATTTTTATTATTGTATAGTAAAGACTGGCGCATCATTTGTTAGTCTAGCTTTAAATTGGGTGTGATCTATCAAGTAATACTTAAATGTTCCAATGATGCATATGTCAATATTATTTATATCATTTTCATAAGGTTTTGGCAATATTTTACTTACCAATTAAACACAATAATAATTTGATCACGAATATTTTTATTCTAAATTGTATTATACCCTATATTATGAAGGTAAATCAATGTTTCAAACCAAGTATTAAACTTGTTTGATACTTTTGTATTTTAACATGTTATTTGTATTAAATGGATTTACATTTTTATGTAATATTTTGAATCAAAATTTATTAACAGAACCTACACAGAAGCCTTAAATTTTAGCAATTAAATTCTGTGTGAACATAAAGGAAGAAAAGAAGACCGTAAAATACGTAGACCCGTCCGAGGTCTCTTTGTAATACAAAAACGGTCGAGCATGGTCAATACATATGTTCTTTTACTTTTTTCGGAAACCTTATAAAATTATAAATGTCCGAGTGCGTGTGTGTTTCATGAAGCCAATAAACGTATTTATATGAGAAATTCGCCGCATTCAAGCACCTTGATTTAGTATTTTATATTTAAATTGCAATTAAAGTTAAAATTTTAAATAATTATTTAATTGGTTTAACGTTTTTATTCAAATTTTTTGTCTAAAGATTATTGTACAATTAATAGGTAAAGGAATGGCAAGATATATTAAAAATACTATTATCTTTTTATTCATATATCAAATTGTTGAATTTTTATCAACCATTTATCTAGTTTTGAAGAACCCTTAGAATTCAATTTGAAACCGACCGTTGAACTTTCTGGTCTTCTTCTAATGAAAAATACCGTCGAATGAAAATGAAACGCCGAAAAAACGCCGACTGGCTTGCTCGCGGGAATAAAAGAGCGCGGAAAAAGGACGCGGGCAGCCGTGAAAATATAAAGTAAATTACGAAAGGGCACGGATATCGAAGGGCGTGGCTCTGATCGAATTGCAAAAATGCCCTCGCCGATTCGAGGATAGCGGAAAAAGCCCCGAATCGCCGAGAGCGCATGGCATCGTATAATCCACTTAGCCGAAAACTGCATTCGACTGCACGCGTAACTCGGCCTAATACGCTTCGTTGCGCCAGATGTGACGCGGTCTCGCGACGATGCACTTCTGTGCATAAAATTCATCTTTTTTTGCTGTTGTGCGGATGTATTACCACCTACGTCGCGCACTCATTGTTTGATTGAAAAATCGTGTGCGCCCGTACGTTGTTTACTGATGCGCCGAGTACAGTCTATGCAAATTTTTCACCGACCACGCAAACACATTTTTTGCGTAACACAGTAATAGAAACTAAATAAATTTTTAACTGTTAAATACTTTAAAATCATTTTTCGATTTGAATTGTAAAATAAGCACGGCTATGAACCTTGAAGTGAAAGCTAAAGGTATTGTTGTTTTTTTATTTACCGCTCAGATTGCTCTAATATTATTGTAAATAAAAAGCTAAATTTGTCTTGTTTATTCATTTTCGAATTTAAATGAGGTTCACGTTATAGAAAGAAGAAAAAATCCACGGCTGCAAACCGCGGCTAGCAATAAACATCGCTAGTTTTATCAAAAGAAACCAAAAATACTAATTAACTCTTTTTTACAAAGATAAATCTTTAATAAATTATTTGTGTTTTATTGTTATACAAATTTAATGCCTGTTATCACTTAATTTTTAATGCACCACTAGTTCATTTCAAATCGACCAATCACAATCATTAGAGGTGACAATTTCAAGTCCATCTCTTTTTTGTATAGGATACCTATTTTGTTACAAAATTATAATTTTTTTAATTATCAAATTCCAAAATTTTGTCTCACATTTTTATATGACAAAAATATCTACAACATTAGTTAATGATGAAATAATTTATTCGGATTTGTGTATGATTAAGTTTCAAATCTAACGTTGAAAGTATTTTATATCCATCAGTTATTGTGAATTTTGTTTTTTCATAGCTAACCTAATAGCAATATACAAATTTTTGCTCACAATCAAATATCTTTGAACGAGAGTGTACACTGAGGACGGGTTGTTAGGCCGCGGGCGAAGAGAAAGAGGGAGAGAGAGACAGACAGAGAAAGAGCGAGAGAGAGCCCACGCGAATGCATCCTGAGGCTAAGGTGTGGGCGCAAAGGGTTCGTGGGGGGTCGTCGACGTATTCGTCTGCTGCAAGTGCAGTCTGCACTCGCACTCTCACCGTTCCACATGTGTTGCGTCACGTCGCCAATACGGAGCTGGGATTCCCCCGTTGTAAGCGCGCGCCACTGGAATTCTTTCCGTTTTTGTTTCAGACTCAGCTTCTTTTTATACCTTTATGCACTTGACTGCAGGGAGGGGCTGCGCGAATCTTTTGTCGAGCAAATTAAATTTTATGCAGCACGAATGCAATTCACGTGCGGCTCGTTACCGTGGGGCTTTTCGCTATTGAAATTGTGCAAGCGATATTTTAATCTGATGTGCAACTGGATAAAATTAAGAATAGGAATGAATTGACGAATTTATCAAACTTTTCATTATACTCTCAAAAGCTTCTTTAACCATCATTCGTCAATAGAATGCAAAAATTTATCACGCTATAGCTATGTGAATTTTTTTTTTGTATATTTGCTTGTGTGAATAATTACATTTCTAGTTCCCATTGCTGCGTTTTCGTTACGCTCGAATAATAATTGTTTAAATAAATAGTTTTTGTCAAGTTTTAAATGATTTGAAGATAACGGTAAAGCATCAAAGAATGTTTCTGTATTGTCAAAATTATGTCAATATTTGTTTATTTAACTTTCATAAAGGAAAACCCAATTAAAAAAAAAATGATATTTAACCTCTTCCGTACATTTCCACATATGTGGACAAAATTTATTTCATAGTGTTGAAGTAGGCTCAGCAATTGAGGAAAGTAACAAACAGGGAGGAATTTAAAAAAATACATATTTAGAAATTTGTAATAAATTTCTAAAATATAACACAGGCTACAAAAAAAAGTTGTCTGTCTAGGAGGCTAGTTCAGTATTTTACGACATATTTTGGCCTCCTACATATCCGAGGTTATAATTGGTCCATCTCGTTAGGATCTTGAGATATCGGAAGTATAAGATTTTTGAGATATTTTTGCACTTATTTTATCTTTATTTATTTATTAATTTTGTCGACACGATGTATGTATTTCTGGACTCCTCCAAAGCCACTTTGAATCATCATTCTACGATTTCTTTCTCCAAAATATCTCTGTGTTAATTTTGAAAACTTGCATATGGATTTTGAATGCAATTCCAAAATTAGCACAACGTTATTCCGGTGAAAATTGCAGAACGACGGTTTAAATCTGTTTTAAAGGGATGAAGATACAAACTTATTTTGTTAACAATACTGATAAATCAGAATGCAAAACTTTGTTTTTTGAGATCGCGAAAATTTTATATCTCAGATATCTCAAAATCTTGACGTGGTGGATCAATTCTGAGCGCAGATAACTATATAGAGGGCGAAAATAAATGGGAATATGGGGATCTAGTCTTTTGCACAGGCTACTTTTTTCTATTTGTGCTGAGACGGTCAGGTTTACGAATGGATGGTTTTTCACTTTTTCTTTGTATAATTTTGAACAAAAAATTATAGATGCCTCAATATATTGTGCCTATTTGTTTCAAGGATTTTAATGAAAATCAAATAAATGAATCTATTAAAAATTTTACTTTTTGTTATGTTAATAACTTATTATATTGAAAGATAACAAATGTATTAATAAAATGTGTTTATACGGGCGCGTACCCCTCAAGAAACGTATTTCCATTTTAAAATCACTTCTTCGTATAAGTAATACGAAATCCAATGCGTGGCGAAATATTTTTAGCTGCCACGATAAAAATACACTTGTGCCACACCAATCTCTTCTTCTGCTACGCACATGTATGGCGAAAAAGTGATGACGCATTTGACAATGCTGCAGTATTTTCTTAAGATTACCTAAGCCTGAGGTATATTTACTCGCAGCCATTCTAGTTTCACATTAGAAAAATATGGGTACCGATTTTTTATCCCGCATACAGAAAATAATCTCATTATATTATATTTTACCTTATGGTTTTATGATTATATTCATCAATATTAATTTTTTTTTCTTTCGTTACTTTTTCTGGTGGGCCACATACGATATTTTCTATGTGGCCCACCATGATTGTCCACGATAAAAATTGCAGATTTTATAGAATGTTTGGTTTAAAGTTATATAAATTATTAAATTAACGGAGGTCATATTTAGTATAGTACCTGAAAGTTGTGCAATTTTTCTGGAAAATTATGAGTTTTATTCAACGAAAAATCTACAGGGACGTTGCGATAAAAATTTGCGTAATGTACCTTTAATTTTCTTTATAAATATAGTAGTAAAAATTAAGGGAAATATATCTATAAAAATTTTCAGATTCATCTACTGTTCCTCATTTAATGTGAACTTCACAATAATTATTTATTGCACGGATCGAATTTTTCCAGAAAAAAAAATTCACGGAAAAAATTGCCGTACAGAGTGTAAGCGTGCAGGATCATAAGAATGTCCCATAGCTTTTTCTTAATATTAATGCATGTCTTTTTTAAACCATATTCTATTTCGTATATCTTGCAAAAAGAGTTCTTAGAGCTATCATAACAATGATTTCATTGGGATTCTCATTGGTAATGTTTAAGGATTACGTTTCTCATCAATTCATGGTAAAATTTATATGGGAGATTGATAGAAATTACTATACTTTTTATGAGTATCAGAAAATGTACAGAGTACTGCTTAAAATTTCACGTCCTGCATATTAAATATTACTAAGACCACAGTAATAACTATTATAGATATTTCGTGTAAAAAAGTTTCATAAAAGTCAATTAACGGGAATTTTACGCTAATTTTTCTGAATAAATCCGTGTAGAAAATTGTCTCCGTATATAACAATCCTTAAGCTGAAAAGTAATGTATCTATAATATTATAGTGCAAAGTAGTCATGCTAGATGAGTAATATATATATTATAATAGTAATTAAAACTTATGTAAATTGAGCTACAAATAGTCCAAATGTGGTTGCACCGGTGCAAAGATATTGAACCGGATTTGTCTTTAAAAAGTGATATTTTTACAAGACAATTTCTCCATATTTCTGGTAAAAACAACGATTATTGCAAATGATCGCGATATCCAGATACATAATTTTCGATTTTTTATTCCCCGGCAGCGCAACCATTCATCGGAGCAAAATAAAAGAGATCTGGACGCGCTCGAAAAAGCGATT
>JAPYZO010004579.1:0-11139 GCA_030522905.1 Torymus flavipes | reverse complement strand
GCACTCTTCAAATCAATCTTAGAGATGTACTTTGCCCGTCGTAACTTGTCCAGAATACCGTCCATATTAGGTATTGGGTACGCATCCTTCTTACTACGAACATTCAGATCCCGAGAGTCGATACAGAATCGGAATCTTCCATCGGACTTCTTCTGTATGACTGGCGCATGGCACCATGCACTCGCCGATCTCTCGATAACGCCTTCTCGATGCATTTCTTGAACAGCTTCCTGCGCGACGGACCACATTGCTGGTGAACGGCGTCTTGGAGCGTGGTGGATCGGGGTGTAGTCTGTCAACTCGATATGATGTTCCGTCAAGTGGGTAGGTGGCAGGTAATTGATGGTTGGTTTGTGGACTAACCTATCCACAATCTCTTTGATTCGCTCAGCTTCGCTAGGTGTTATCTCCGTCAACCCGGCGCATTCGGCCATTATGGCTGGCGTGGAGTCCTCGATGTTCGTCGCAAAGCGGTGCCACTCCCCTTGGTCTCCGCACTTCCACTTCTTGGCTCGAAGTCGTAACGACAAGTCCCACTCGACCCCAAAGTCCATTCCAAGAATGATGTCATGATTGATTTCTTCAACTGCTCGGAACTCCAGCATCCCTAAGTGGCCATCGACATCGATCGATATCCGTAGCTTGCCTTGAACCCTCATTGGGGCCCCAGATACCCCTCTCACTTGGCCACTCGAGTTTTGCAATCGGCCTCGATATTTGTTTAAGATTCGTGAGCCGACGAATGAAATAGTTGCTCCAGGATCCAGTAACACCAGGTACGACTCGTCGCCAACCATTACTCGAATGAAATTCCTGTACGTCATCCTCAATCCCCACCGACTCCCTCAGCTTTACGCTAGTCTCTTGGCTAGCGTCCTCCCCCACACGTAGCTCCTGAATACCCCCACCCGGCCCGAACACCCCCCTTCCAGTTGGCTGTAGTGATTGGTCGCTGGCCCTCGAAGTCTCGGCCTCCGTCGCCTTTGTTGTCACTGCCTCCTTCAGCATCATGTCTACAGTTTCCTGGATTCGTGGTAGTAGGGCATGGTCTTTCTCTTCTTCTTCCGAATCCAATAGCTTCCCCTCCTTCATAGGCAATTCCAACACTACTTCGTGGTGCTTCTCTACCTCGTTCTCCCCCCCGCTTTCGGAGCTATTGTCTTTGTCGCTGCTCGAAGGCAGCCAGCTAACCCGATTTTCTATCGGTAGGATAGCATCTGAGTGGCTCCCTTCATCTTCTTGGGCGACGGTTTTTGCTAACTCCTCCTCCCCCTTACTCAGAACCGTTACACCAGGTTCCTCCAATCCTCTTACTCGAGCCGTAACACAAGGCTCATCTGAAACCGTTGTACCAGATTTCTTCTCATACTCTACTCGAACCGTAACACAAGGCTCACTCCTACTCGAAACCGTTGCACCAGATTTCTTCTCATACTCTACTCGAGCCGGCCACGGTGGCCTACTAGCTGACAAATGAAGCATGGTCCTACAAAGCTTGAACCTCCCACCACCAGCGGGGTATTGTTTGGTGTAAGCGAATACGGTGCTGTTTGGCTAGTAATCGCTCCTCGTTCTATCCCCGTTGCTGGGGTGTTTTGAGTTGGTATTGATTGCCATCTATCTCCTTGGTCATAATTCTTCCTAGGGGCCCATCTTCCTGAAGAGTTATGAGGAGCCATGTTGTTGGTGGCGGCTACTTGCTCGTCTTCCGTGCTCAGCCGATCCCATTTGGTTTTCCTTTTTTCTCTACTCTTGTCCGGTGCTATGCTCTCCTCCGTGGTTGACGTTTCATCAACTGCTACCACTTTGTGCGTGGTTCGATGAGGGCCGGTGTAATTCGTTCCGGCTATTCTCGATTTGTCTCGGCGTGGTGGTGATTGATACCTCTCCTTAATGGCCTCACGCCTCTCGAGCTCTCTGTGATAACGTTCGATAGCGTCGAAGCTATCTAAATTCTTTTCCCACAGGGCATCTAGATATTCCGGTCGCAAGTGCGAGAAGATTAAATTTAATTGCTCTCACAGCGATGGTGGTCTTTTAAGGTGTGCAACAATCCGGTGGAACTTAATAATGAAGAGTGAAATTTTCTCTTTCGAGCCCCGATATCTTGCTCGTAGCTCTTCCATTACATCATCTTCGTGAAGTTCCCCTACTAATTGCCTCCTGAAAGCTTTCTCGAATGTTCTGAAGTCCTAGGATAATATATCGTCCTGGTAAACTTCGTACCATTCACCAGCCTCCCTTAGTAATATACTTGCAAGGAACGGTAGTAGTTGTTCGTCAGGTATACCAGTCGCTCGTTTACAAGCCTTTAACCGGGACAAGAATTGATCAGGCGATTCTTTCTCCTCGCCTGAATAACGCAGCCCCCAGCCCTTTAAGGTCTTGATTACGTGGAGGCTGTTGTCTCGATACGTAATAGAACTTTCTCTACGGCTTTCTCTCCCCGATCTATGCTGGCTCCGACGAGCCTCTTCACCCTGGCTCCGTCACGCTCGGTTGATCGTATATCCTCCTCTCGACTCTTCTTCATTCCCAGGACTTAAATCTCGAAAATCCACCTGTAATCGGCTTGAGGCCAATGGAAGCGGAGAGTAATCTCCCGAACTCGAACTCGAGTCTCTTGGCGGCACGATTTTTCGACGCCGTCGAGGGGTGACGTGAGGGTTAGGTGGTTGACTAATCCGTGTGAAACCTTTATCACTCGGTACGTAATCGTCATCTAACCTGTTCCGATCCTCCATGTTTCTTGCTGTCGTCGATAACCTTGATCTATGCCCTATCTCTTTAGGCCTCGCACCGTGCAGTTGTTCGGAGTCTCTGCCTTCCTCTGGTCTCTTTGATGCGTTTGCTGGAGACGTGCTGTAATTCGCGATATCTCGTCGTACCCTCAGTGAGGCAAATGTATCACGGAGATCTGGTTGTGGAGGTAGCAGATATTGTCTCGAATTGGGCTCTCCGCCTGCATTGACTGTAATTCGAGGCATGACGTTAGTGTTATTCGTCCGAGCCGACTCCTGGTGCTGAATATTCGTGGCGATATCCAACGGCGCCAAGTTGTTTGATGACTGTTGGGCTTGATTATTTTCGGTACCCGTTGCTGGCCACTCGGAGTTCGGCGGGAGGCCCCTGGTGCCGGGCCATACCGTCGATCGTTGGTTCTGACGTTGCTTTGTGTCAGAGTCGCTTTCTTCATCACTCTGCTCCAACAACCACTCTTCTTCCTCTGGTAGCGTTACTTCGTTCGCTTCATCCCCCTCCGGGTACCAGGGAACGTCTACCGCCCCTATTACCCTTAGCATACCACGAAAAAGCCGCTCAGCTTTGTTTTGGTGGTTGCCATGAGTATTCAGCTGCAACTCCGACAACTGTCGCTCCACTTGTTCAGTAGTTTGCCTCATGACGTTTCTAAATCGTGCTCAGAACATCCTCTCCTTACTGAGTTCCCTCATTTTCTTTTTATATTGCTGTATTTCCCTGGTGTCAGCGGGCATGATGTATTCTTTGGATGTGCTAGGGAATTCGATCCTTGTTGTGCTGAAAGAAAATCTCGACCCTTTCCTGAAAGAAAATCTCAACCCCTTTCCTGAAAGAAAATGTCAACCCCTTTCCTGAGTGAAAATCTCAACCCTTAAAACTCTTTAAATCGACTTAAGAACTCTTTAAACCAAAGACCTCGAATTCGCCACTCTCCGTTGTGCGATCAACCCTCTAACGATCAACCTGGAGAAAAAAAAATCTTCTCAATCCACAATAAGTTGTTTCCAGTTATTTCCTCTTCTCGATTGTGTGAACTTTACCCTGTAGAGTTTTCACTGAGTGTTAGAGAATTGGCAGCAGAAATAAGAAGTGACGTATTTATAATTCTCGTACGTAACTTCTTACATATAACTCACTGGCTATCCCTTCACCACACATAAAGACATAAAACACTTTCTCGACTCGACCCGTTGTTGCTATCTGTACCATTAGTCGGGCGCCATTTGTGACGTTGTATTTGCTTATACTCTTCGGTTGAGTCTAGATGATGAGTCATGTATAACTCGAGCAAATATTCGGACACTAGAACCTCGTGATTTCTCCTTTACTCTGAGAGAAATTACCACCTAGCTGGAGACTAGTATCTCGACCGGAGGGTCAACGATAGCAACAACCACGACTCCGCAAATAATCTTCGATATGACAGTAATTATACTGAGAACCCTCGGCGAATTCACTATTATACTCTGCGCACCTGAAAATAATACTCGATAGGCTTCACTATTCACCAATAACTCTTTACGCACCTGAAAATAATACTCGAGAGGACAAACACAACATGTTAAACACTCGCTAATAATAATACCAATGTACAAATTTATTCCTTTATTAACTAATTTTCACAATTAATAACCACCCGTGGTGCCAAATAAGATGGCGGCAACCGCCATTTTGTATGAGCGCGTCACCCGCTAGAAACCGGTTGACTCCGCGTCCTTCCTTGCTGCCGCATCTAAAACACGCGAATATTAACTCGACTCCAGAGGTATATCGTTCAACTCCAGTCCGCGTACTCCTGGAACGGTGGTTGGGACTCTCTGCTACCGTAGGCGCAACCCACACGACACCCAAAGATCGGCACGACATACTCTAAAACCCGCAACCTAAAATTCCACGAGTGAATACTCACAATGATTCTGTCCAATACTAAACCACTTCTAATCTCTTACTATTACCCTAGTCGCACTACTACTTAATATAGAGGTTAGGAAAAGGCGACTGGTCTCGGTGGCAGCAGAAGATCAAGAGAGCGAGTCCTTGTTCTCCAAGGAGCTCGCTCCCTGCTTGCTATCTCCCTTACCTCATCTATTAGTCGTGCGCACTGCCCATTGGCTCCTTTCCGTTGGAGCCAGCAGTGTGAGTTGCGATGCGCGCCGCGCCGCGGCCCCTTAGTCGATTTGCAGTCTCTCTGGATCTCTCATAGTCTATGGTACGGCTCGCAGTCTATCTACTATAGCGACGGTAGTACATGCTCTCTCCATCTCTCTCCGCCGCCCTCCTTCTCTCTCTCTCTCTCTCTCTACTTCCTCGCGTTCGACTCGCGCGCACGTATGCTAATCAATGCGTGGGTGCGCTCTCTCTCTCTCTCTCTCTCACTCGCATTCCCATTTCCCCGCGTCGTCTCTACTCCACACTCTTGCTATACGGCGCGCTCTCTCTCTCTTCCCCTCTCCCGTCGCGTGCGTCATATCTGCTGCGCGCGGCACTCTCTCTCTCTCGCCGCCTAGCCTGCCGGGTCTGTTGTTCGCTCTCCGCGCCGCGTACTCCTGCTTCCGCGTCTCTACGTCGCTCGACCCTCTAGTGCTTGTGTGTATGCTCCCCCGTTCGTTCGCGCATGTTTCGCCTGTGTGTGCTCTGCAATGGCCGCTGAGCTCTTTGCTCACCCGGGCGGCATTAGTGCACGTGTACGTGTGTGTGCTAGTTTTCATGGCCGGTCTCTCTTGTGCCCGGTATGGTTGCGCGTCGTCTCACCGCGTCCGCTGCTATCGTGTCCCTGACCACGCTTCCTGTTCGCGGCTTCCCCGTGGCTACTGCCGTCGTGATTGTCCCGGATATAATAGAATATGTGTGCAGGTGTATATCGCAGGTGCATCGTCACCGCTAGTGTGTGTGTATGTGTGCATGTGACCCTGTCACAGATGCAACATCAAACCTTAAAACAACGAACGATAGAAACAATTCAGAGGACGAAATCCGACATGCATTTATCGCAACCATAAATAAAGATCCAACAACATACTCAGAAGCTATGGAATCAACAGTCAAAACCAGGTGGTTGGAAGCCATTAATGAAGAAATAAAATCTTTGGAGGAAAACAGTATGGCAATTTGTTGGTAGACCCTCTACAACAAAAGATTGCAAAAAGGTATACATAATAGATTCGAAATGGGTCTTTAAAAAGAAAACAGGAGTGAAAGGTGAAAATGTGAACAAAGGGCAGATTAGTAATCAGAGGTTTCAAAGACAGAAACGTATACAAATTGCGATAATCATACCGGTGTTAGCCATAATAAATAAATACGACTTAGAGGTATATCAGATGGAAGTCAAAACCGCTTTTCTGAATTGAACACTGGAAGAGGAAATATACATGGAGATTTCAGATGGTATGAACTGTGATGCAGAAATCAGAAGAACAAAAGTATGTAAACTACAGAAAGCACTATATGTTCTAAGAATCAGTCGAAAAAGCACTAAAATTAGGACTGGAAAAAGATAAAAATGAACGATGCCTGTTTACCTGGAGAAAAGATGGAAAAGTAGTTATGTTAATTCTATTCGTTTATAACATACTACTAGCAGGTAATGACAAACAAAAATTGGAAGAAATCAGAGAGAAATTAAGTAAAGTAAGTATTTAAAATGAAAGACTTTTAGGAGAACCAGAAAACTTCTTTGGAATGAGAACTATCAGAGACAGACAAAATAAAACCTTGACATTAAAACAGACAGAATACACAGAGAAAATCTTGGAAAAATTTAAGATGACAGACTGTAAAACTCAGAGAACACCCATGGTGACTAGGCAAGTTAAAAACAGAGAACTCAGAAGTGAAGAAAACTCGAACAAATCAGAAGAATCAAAAGTAAAAACTAAACCTCCATACAGAGAAGCCATTGGAAGTTTATTATCTATGGCAGGAGCCACGAGACCAGATATCGCATTTACAGTCAACTATTTATCGAGACGACAAGTAAATCCAACAGAAGAGGATTGGAAGGAAGTAAAGAGGTTATTCAGATATATCAGAGGAACTTCTGACCTTGAATTGATATGCAAAGCCAAAGACGAAAATCTAACAGCTATGACAGATGCAAGCTTTAGAGATTGTTCAGACTCATCTTCCACAGGTGGCTATTCAATAAAATTATTTGGTGATTCCATCATGAGAAGAAGTCATAAACAGACGTACGTGACACTAACAACTTCCCAAAGAGAGTATCTTGCCATGAGCGATGCATGTCAAGAAGTTGTATCGCTAGATAAAGCAATGAGAGATATAACAGGCAAAACGATGTATCCAGTTACAATATGGTGCGACAATAAGTCAGCTATAGATTGTACTCAGATGGATGGCAGTCACAAACTTAAAAACTTTGATTACGATCTACAATCAAGCAGAAGGAATCTAGAAAACAGAGAAAAATCAAGGAGTAATTGTCATATGGCAGTCACCCACGGTGACTACATAAAATCATGTATTGTAGAAGGAGAAGTAACAGTCAGATGGGATTCTTCCCAAGAAAATGAAACAGACGTAATAATTAAACCACTTTATTTAAGAGATAAAATAATGAATTCAAAATAGTTTAAACATCAGAGAAATAAAAAATAAATAAATAAGACTAATACACATATAAATCAATAATAAATATAAAATCAGATGGTTATGTATAAATGTGTCATTCTTTCTTTCGGAGAAAACTCCAACAAACCTTAATGGAGGCAAAGTAATTAGATTGAAATCAGAGTTTTTATATGTATTGAACTTTTGCTTCCTTCTAGAGGAAGCTATGTAATAGTAAAATTTTAAGTTTCTTTAAATCGCTTTAAGCTCAACTGATTTCATCCACCGGTGCACTTCTTCGTAATAGTCTCCGAAGATACGTCAAATTTCCTCGAAGTCCTTTCCAGTGATAATCAATCCCGCTTCGTCCACAAAGTCCACCGTCTCTGCTCCTGGTAGCACCTTGATCTTGAGTACATCATCATATATGATATTCCACAGAGGAGATCCTAACACCGAGCCCTGCGGGACTCCCCCAGTAATTT
Source organism: Torymus flavipes (assembly GCA_030522905.1). Classification (NCBI taxonomy): domain Eukaryota; kingdom Metazoa; phylum Arthropoda; class Insecta; order Hymenoptera; family Torymidae; genus Torymus; species Torymus flavipes. The sequence continues at coordinate 3,325 of JAPYZO010004579.1, read as the reverse complement.
GAAATTTTTTGGGACCGTCTTCGGTGGCATACACTAGTAGTCGGTTCGTCAAGTAGCCCCTGGCAGATGTTCTTCCGCCTGGCTAAATTGAAGGCATTGCTCACATCTAAGGTTACGAGCAGGCAATACTTCTTGCTCCCGCCTTTCCACCGCTTTCCAGAGATTGTCTCATTCCTGTTCTGTTCGGTTCTCTGCTAGGAGATCCGGTTGAAAATGAAACGTTCCAGCGTTTTCCCGGATGAATCTAGCATGCATAATGCGCGATAAGATGACGGTTCCTCTTGTGGTTTGTTGCTCTTGGGTAAGAGTGCAAGTCTCTGCCACTTTCCTCCCAAGGTTCCCTCTGCGAGGCATTTATTGTACATTTCTAGAAACGTCTCAGGTATCGCGTTGACTGCCGTCTTCAATGCCACGTTGGGATGTTGTCCATTCCAGGCGCCTTGCTGTTTCCGATTCTCTTGTTCGTTCGAAGTAACTCCTCTCGGGTAATCGCAGGAATGTGCTCATTTTCTTGCTTCACTTGATAGCTGCAGGGTTCTTGCTCCAGGAACAGAGTACTGACGATCTTCTCAAGTTGTTCGGGGCATGTGGGTTGTTGTCTTGACTGACTCATGAGCCGAGCCATGACGACCTTGTAAGGTCTTTCCCACGGATCATCGTCAACTACCCCGAGTAGCTCGGTCCAACTCTGCCGCTTACTATGCTTTATAGCTTTGGTCAGTTTGGATCGTGCCAACTTAAATTTCTCCTCTGATTCAGGACAGGTGGGTTTCCCCCTGGCTAGATGCGATAGCCTCCTCGCCTTGTGGCATTTCAAACGAAGCTCTGTTATTTTATCACTCCACCAGTAGACTGGCTTGTGTGAGTTCCCATTTCCTCTCCTCGACATGGCGACATCGCAAGCGCTTGTTACATTTCACATTACGTCTTCCACTTTTTCTTCGGCTGATGACCCCTCAGCACAGCCACCCTCTATACAGAGACGCATGGCCTCAGCTTCGAAAGCGCTTGCTTTCCAGCCGGTGAATTTGTTTTTCTTTGGTGGTCGGTTCTCCGACTCTCTCTCTGTTTTGTAACTCTCCAGGCTATGGCACAATGATCACTCTGTGTGCAGATGTCAGACACCCACCAGCAGGTATTACCTTTAAGAAGACCGCTGCTGATGGGCGTGAGGTCGATCATCGAACTGGCTTCACCTCTGATAAAGGTTGGCTAATTCTCTCCGTCGTTGAGCAGTACGAGGTCCAGCACTGAGAACGCTTCCAAGAGCGTTTGCCCTCTCTTCTTCGTCTCCTTGCTGCCCCATTCCACTGCCCAGGCGTTAAAGTCACCCGCAATGGCCACGCTACTTCGGTTTCTGGCGTCTTCGACGATTCGGTCTAATATCCTCTCGAAGTCCTCATGAGGCATGCTTGGTGGCATGTAGCAGCTATAAAAATCTATGTCGCTGATCTTTACTCTCACAAATGCCTCCTGAGGATTCTTCATGAATTCTTGGATGGGATCTTTACCACAAGCCCAGATGGCTGCTGAGTTTACCGCGTCAGTCTTCCACGAGAGACCATTCAGGTTCCTGTATTGGTCAGCTACGATAACCACATCCACCTTCTATTCTCGAACCATCTGGATCAGCAGGTCTTGTGCTGCCTCGCAGTGGTTGAGGTTGATTTGTATTATCTTCAATGCCATTTTTGAAGCAAGTGTTGGTATGCCGTCTTGTATACTGCGCATCTTCTGGTCCCAGGTACGTGGTTTGTCTCCTTATTGCCTGTCTCTTTTCAGAGATTGCAACATGGTGTCACGTTACACGTCACCGCTTTGTGGCCTTCTTCGCTGCACTTGATGCAGCATTTAGATCTGTTGATCTCTGAGGTACATTTATTCGAGATTTTGCCATATTGCCAACAGTTAAAGCACTTCGTAGGCCTTATAACTTCTCGTACTCGTACGCTGACCAATTACCCGAATCGTCTGCTTCTGCAGGAGCTTCCTGGCTGCCTGTACTGGTAGCTTCAATAGTGCTGTCTGCATGCCGCCATAGGTCATCGTCACTGATACAACTGCTTCTGGGGCGACGCTATGATCGTTCCCAAGTTCTCTCATCACTGCTTGGTAGACTTCATACTTTGTGGTCGTTCCATGTAACTGAGTTACCTCTAGTGTTATTAATGGTATTCGAGCGTTGATAGTTGCATCTTCGCCGAGTACCGTGCCGATCTTTTGGGCAATTTCTGTGACTTTGCCCTGATTATCCTTGTTTAGGATAAGAAAAACATCGCCCGATGCCGTCTTACGCACTCCGGCCACTGCAAGGCCCACATCCGGGGAGGGTGGTGTCTTGTTTGACTTTGCTAAGGACATCAGCATACGTCTTACCTTGTGTTGGCTTGATAAGAAAGGCACAGGGGTGCAAATGTCTGCTCCGCTGTTTAGTTTCTTCCTTCTTTTTCGGACCCTTCTTTTCTTTATTTTTCATCCTTTCTGTCTTCTTCTTCTCTACCTTTTCCCATTCAGGATCTTTTGATTCTTGAACTGGATCTAGCAAGACTGTCTCCATCTCTGAGTATATTGGTTCCAAGTGGTTCATTTTCATCCTTCTCTTGATTTTCCTCTTCTGTTGGTCCTCAGGTTACAGAGGAGAGATCTCTTTCCGCTTACCGGGTGTACCATTAGCCTCGCCACCTTGGGCTTACACCTTCTTGATACCTGTGTTCTTTATACGTGGTGGTGTGGTTTGCTGCTCATTTCTCTTCATGGAGGCAGTGGTCATATACAAGAATTCGCTGTCCAGCTTCTTTAGGCGACTGTATATTATTTTTATGCTGTCCATCCTCTACTTTATCTCCTTCTGAATATTGAACTTTGGTGTAATGAAGGCAATCAAGGCGTCAATCTGCTTTTCAAGGGTACTAAACTCTTTGTTACATCTCTTCGCGTGATTCACATTTGGTCCTTCATCTTCTACGCTCGTCTTTTGAGATGCAGTGGGAGCCAAGCGGTCCACCCCTCCTGCAACAGCCTGATCGACCACATCGTGCTTCTGGCTCCCCCCAAAATCCGTGGAGCCTGCATAGACCACCGGGGCTTTCACCCGATTGAAATCGATGGTGGAATTCTCCTCTTTGTTGAGGATACCTGCTTGGGGTACTATATTTTCTAGCACATCTTCCATATTTGGTTTATTATTCGGGGTGCCTTTCCCTAGCTAGTTTTGGTCCGCCCCGTGTATTTTATTTCCCCGGTACCTTTCATATCTGACGAGCATTCCCCTATCTTCCACCTTAGGATGCGCCTGATGCGAGGCTAGCAACTCGACGCTGGTGTG
>JAPYZO010004578.1:0-11139 GCA_030522905.1 Torymus flavipes | reverse complement strand
TGCGTTGCAGCGTAAAACTATGTGAAAATTTGGAATTCTGTATGCTTATATAATAAGTATGGGTATGAATAAGGTGAAAGGAGATAAGATATATTTTAAGATACAAGTCATTGTGTGGCTGTATTTATTTGCGTGTTTATTTTTAAATAATTATAATAAGATTAATAATTTATACGATGTTAAGACTGATATATGTATATTGTAGGTACGGTTCTGTGTAAAATCTTGCTTTAATTTGTGCATATTTAATATGTAATATAATTTGTCTCGTTATTTTATTAAAAAAATTTTATGTAAAATGCATTAAAAAAAATTTCATTATTATATTGCAGGTGTATGAGAAAATCGTTCTGTTTTTAATCAATAACTTTACATATAATTAATCCTACTCCTAAAGGTTTATATACTAATAATTATTTTTTTATTTTCATTAATTTTTTTTTTGCACATATTTTATTCAGAAATAAAGTGTTAATTGATAATTAGTAAAACTATGAGCATATATTGAACTTTTATTATTTTAATATTTTAAATTTCATTGATTTAGCATTACTCTATAAAATATCACGAATAAAAAAAATTCTATATAATTACATTAATAATGGCTAAATATTTATAAGTAAATCTCATTTATTGCAATAACTCACTTGATCTGCTGTTATAAATAATACAGCAAAAAGATCAAGCAAAGTTTTTGACAAATAAATTACTCATAAGCAACTCTAACTCCCGCACGGTAAGATATTTTCCTTGGCGGTTCCAAGATATGACAAACCACCGCGTCCACACAAAAAATTATCTCCTTTCCAAAATTATCTCTTAAGATTATTCCACTCGGACAGAGAAATGAAGAAACGTCGCGCGCGTCCACTTACTTATCAGCAGCGTGCTTTCCCCACGGGGGGTGATAGAAATTTCGACATGCACGCGTTTGCTCCACAATCCACATTAGAACACGAGTCGCACGGGAGGATACACGTGCGATCATCGAGCTTTTTTTTCTCTTTTCATCGAGCGCACGCGCACACCGAAAAGTATATTCGCACAGGTGCCGGGGTAAGGTTAGACCGCATTGTTTACGAAAGCCGGCGTTCTGCAGGTATATATGTGGAGCTGCAGTTCAAAACGGAGCGATGGAAAAATACTTGGGCGCACAGTGATTCATTCATATAAGTAGAGTGAAAGTGACATTTCCAAAGTTCTTTTGAAGGATTTTTATGGTTTATTGTTGTGGAAAGATGTCTATTTGGAAGGTGATCAGGCCACTGGCTAGTCAGCTGTGCTCCAGAGGGCTGCACACGTCTAATAGATTGTGAGTATAAAGGGAATTTTTACGATATGTTTTTTGTTTTGTGAATGAGAGCTTTTAAACAGAATATGAGTGTTGTTTTAGATGTGATGCGGCAATTATTGACGGCAATGCAATATCTGATCAAGTGTTGGAAGAAGTCAAGGCTGAGGTTGACCAGTGGACCAGAGCTGGTGAGAAAAGGCCAAAATTAATAGCCATACTGGTAGGGGAGAATCCAGCCAGCAAAGCATACGTTGGAAGGAAAATCAAAGCTGCAAAGACTGTAGGAATTGAAAGTGAAACCTTGAGATTTACAGATGATATATCGCAAAAGGAATTATTTGAGCACGTTCATAGATTGAATGAGGATCCTACAGTTGATGGTATTATTATACAACTGCCAGTTCCTAAACATATTAGCGAAAGAGAATGCTGTCAAGCTGTCATACCCACCAAAGATGTAGATGGGTTTCATTTAGAAAATATTGGAAAGCTTGCATTGAACAACAATAGCATCATACCTGCAACTGCCTTGGGTGTTAAAGAATTAATAGTTAGATCAAAAGTACCTACTTTTGGGAAGAATGCTGTAGTTATTGGAAGATCAAAGCATGTTGGCTTCCCTATTGCCTTATTACTGCATTCAGATGGAAATGGTACAACATATTTAAGACTAATAAATAAATTTAACTGTGTTCTGTATTTCTAAATTTAAATATAATTTTTTGCAGGTGAAACACCTGGACTTGACATGACAACAACAATTTGTCATCGCTACACACCACGTGTTGAACTTGAAAGATATACAAAGGTTGCAGATGTGGTTGTAACATGTGCGGGACTGCCTGGCTTGGTAACCAAGGAAATGATAAAGCCAGGGGCTTGCATCATAGACGTTGGTATTACAAGGGTCAAGACGGAGGATGGCAAGTCAAGATTAGTTGGTGACGTTCAGTATGATACTGTAAAGACAATTGCTGGACACATAACTCCTGTCCCTGGTGGAGTGGGACCAATGACTGTGGCAATGCTTATGAAAAATACCCTTCTTGCTGCTCGATTAAGAAGAAATCTCACTTCTTAGCTTAAAAATTATTTTAATTATTTTGATAAAAAATAGTTTATTTTTTTAAGTATATTGACTAAGATATCATTGTGTATTGTATAAATATTGTTGATAATATTAAAATTGTTATAAGTAATGTACTATTGTTAAACTGAAATTAAACGAAATAGTTCATAAATAAATTTTAATTTATTAATTTACAATAAAAAGTTGTTTTGATTTCAATTTTAATTAAGAGAATCCCTCCTTAAATACTAAGCTCGTGTTATCATGACAGGTTATTATTCAAAATCGTCTGTTACTTTACCACTATCTGGAGATTAGAGATTCAAATATATCACCTCCACGTAAAGTGCTATCATCCAAAAGCTGTCTTCTACTGTCGTCTTCGAATTTCTATTGGTTCCTGTTATAATCTTTCATCCTACTCTTTCACATGGGCGATGAACGATGATCTTACAACTGTTTCGCTCGCACTCATCACGGCTCATACTATCTCACGGCCTATCAGCTGACAAGAGAATTAAAAATGGCGCCTGCTTGACCGAACTTTAACCGCATCGTCTGCTGCAAGTCGTGATAAGGATACGACATATGAGTTAGCAACATGTTTCGAAAAGTGATCCGGGCCATTAGCAGTGTGCCGCCAACCTTTCATATTGTATTGAAGAGTAGCCGAAACTGCAACAGCTTGAAAAGGCCGTACGTGACAAGGGTGGAGCACGCAAACATGTCGAGACCGAAGGTGCTGGTGACCCGCGCCGATGTTCCCGAAGTCGGCTTGAAGCTACTGAGAGATGAGTAAGTAGGAAGTTGTTTATATATAATGAAGAAGATGAAGAAGAATAAAAATGTAGTTTTGAATGAGTGTGGTCAGGCGACATTTTGTTGTTAAATTGTGCGTATCGTAAATTTTTGTAGCATATACCTGAGCAAAATTTTGGAATTTTAATTAAGAAAATTTTTAATTTTAATTTTTTAGTTTTTACTATTTTTTACTTATTTCTTCTGTAACAGATGTGACATTGACATCTGGGACCAAGAAGTGCCAATTCCGAGACAAGAACTGATTTCAAGGATAAAAGGAGTTGATGCACTCTTTTGCCTACTCACAGATAAAATAGATGAGGAAGTTTTGATAGCTGCTGGATCCAAGCTAAAAGTGATTGCAACAATGTCTGTTGGAGTGGATCATTTAGATTTAAAAGCAATCAAATCACGAAGTCTTCCAATTGGTTATACTCCTGGAATTTTAACAGATGCTACTGCTGAACTTACAATGGCATTATTATTAGCTACTTCCAGAAGACTGATTGAATCTAATCGAGCAATTTATAGGTATTTATTAACATAATTTATAATGTTTAATACAATAGCATTGATTAATTCTCTTGTTTTAATTTTTTTGTAGAGGTGAATGGAAGGCTTGGTCTCCATCTTGGATGACTGGACCAAAACTCGCTGGTTCAGTTGTTGGAATTGTTGGCTTAGGACGTATTGGATTCAGAGTGGCTGAATATTTGAGAGGTTTTGGAGTGTCCAAAATTCTGTACACAAGTCGTTCTGAAAAGCCAGAGGCAACAAAACTTCAAGCACAAAAAACTGAATTAGATTGTTTGTTGCAACAAAGTGACTTTGTCATAGTTACAACAGCTCTAGTGCCAGAAACCAGGGAAATGTTTAAAAAGGAAACATTTGAGAAAATGAAAAAAAATGCAATATTTATAAATATTAGTCGTGGAGAAATTGTTCATCAACCTTCATTGATAGAAGCCTTAAAAAACGGTACAATAAGAGCTGCAGGATTAGATGTGACGACTCCTGAACCTATACCCCTAGATAGTGAATTACTTAAACTTGAAAATTGTGGTATGTGGAATACAATGAAAATTTACAAATAAAATAATATTAAATAAATACGAAATTAATCATTTTTGTACTTTCAGTTATAATTCCGCATATAGGAAGTGCAGCTACTGAAACTCGTGGGGACATGGCTGTGATGACTGCTAAAAATATATTGGCTGTACTTCATGATCATCCTGAAGAAATGCCAACTCCTCTGAAGTTTTGAACGAGATTTAGAGAATGAATCAATTTGTGTTTGTGAAATAGTTAATAAACTTAAGAAATGTCAAAATGCATTTATAAAAAAAAGCAATTATATAAAATGTTTTTGGTTTATTTTTCATCTGAGAATTTTCACTCACAATTGTGATAATTTATTTTAAAAAATTTTATAAAATAGTATGTAAATTTTATCAATAAACATATTTTTGTATTCATATTAGTTATTGATGTATTTCATTTTTTAATCCATTCCGAAAATGTATAGATGTTTTATAATGTTAAATACATTTATAATTTACTTAAAAATTATAAATACAAAGGTTTCATATAAGTACATATTTTTCTGTTATTCTACATGTTTAAATTTTTTTTATTCACAATTCATTATAATTTGACATTAATTACTTTTTTTTTAAGTATCCGATGACTTTAAATTTTGCCGCCTATGTTTTGGATAAAAGCACGATAAATGGCGATATCATCATGAGTCCTATATTATAGGTGAGTAGTTGAGGTGAGAGCTTTTTTTTTGGAGCCACACGCACCCACAGCTCACAGCTGTAGCATCGCGACAGCAACACGGACACGCAGGCGGCAGGCGCAGGACTGAGGAAGCATATAGAGATGAGAAGAATGTAAATAAAGTCTGCTTACAGTCATGAAAACATTTATTATATGATCAGTAGTGTAACATAGAATGTTGTTATCTAAAACTGCTCCCCTCTACTTGCATACATTGTTTTAATGCGCAAATAATATATAGGTATTAAAAGACGGGAAACAAGAGTAATTTCTGTAAATAACGTGAAAGGTTATGTCGGAAAGAAAATGTTTTCCAAAACTATCACTTTTGTTTTTATAGCTTTAGGTAATACATTTGCATATAAAAATATTCTAATTCTCTTTAAATGTTTGTGATTTATCTATAGACTTATTTTTTTTGTAGTAATCCAAATTATAGGAATCATCGGAGAAGAGGAGACTCCAGTAACAATAGACCAAAATGTTACAATTCTGTTAAATGATTCTCAAAATGAAAAAATAGAAACAGATTCTTTTGCAGAATTTGTAGATACAAGTGACAAGGAAGCAAATGCTACAACAAATGAAATTTCACCTACTGAAAAAAGTAATGTAACAATAACAGATGCATCAGCAACAAATTTTACCAAAATAAATTGTTCGACTGATGTAACATTTGGACCTGTTGAGGTATTCATTGATTTCATTTAATAAAATTCTATAAACTAGTTCTGAATAAAATATAAACATGTTTTGGTTTTATAAAATTTAAGATTGTCAATATTACACGTTTGATGGAGCTTTTAATGCTAGAAATTGTATATCCAAATAGAACTAGAGGTAGCAAAGAGGATAAAGCATTACCAGCGGAGTGTATGCTTATAATGTTTTATGCAAGATGGTGTGTATTTAGTAGTCAAGCAGCCCCCCACTTTAATGCTATACCTAGGTTTTATCCACATCTTAAAGTGGTTGCAATTGATGCCATGAAACACCAAAAGTAAGATCATAAAAACTTTTAAACCTCATTTTCAAATGCATACGGGATAACTAACAAATTTTTTTATTTTTAGTTTTAATACACAATATGGAATAGTTGGAGTTCCAACATTGATGCTTGTTCATAATTCAAAACCAGTGGCAAAGTTCAATGAAACTGTATATACTTTAGAAACATTTTCTAAGTTTCTATCTCATTTGACAAATTTGCAGCCGAATGAGTCTATATATCTTACATCTGAAGATTTTAGTGGACCAGTTTCAAGAATTCCTTCTAATGAAACAGATTATTGTTTAGTTTTGTCATGGATTTTTATTGCAACTTGTTTACTTTATTTCACTACAAAGAGTCAATGGTGGAGGCAATTTATAGAATTAGTACAAAACACATGGCGCGAAAGTAATGCACAACATGAACATGTTGATTAAAGAGTGTACTCTAATTTTTGTATAAGTTATTTATTCATTGTAAAATATTTGCTAGACTTTAATATTGTGGTAGCAAAATCATGGTTTGACCTGTAAATATAAAGTTACCAAATAAAAAAACATTTACTATAAATTTCTTATTTTTGTAAAGTTTTATAATTTAATTTTAATAAAGTTTTATTAGTTGCAAATTTTTATTTGATAATTCATTATTTAAATACTTAAGTGTATAGATTTTTTATTTATAAAAAAATGAATATATCATTATGTTTTGATTCACCATTGTTTATATTAATAATTGTTTGCAATTCGAAAATTTATTATGGTACTAATTTCTGCTATATGAGTGTAGTACAGCATTTAATTAAGCTGTATCTCATATTATCTATTTTATTGTTACGCTAAGTACCTAAATCTGAACTGTTCGCGTAGCCGGAACGCCAGCGCGCCCACAGAGAATCAGCATCAGGCCGTCAGTTCACTGATTCACTCGGTAGTCAGTGGAGTGTGGACCGCCAAAATTATAAAGCGCATGCGCAGTGCAGTAGCCACCATTTTGAAATAGGTTATGTTTCGATTCCCATTAGGCGCCAACCAGTAACAGACAGTAAACATAATGCAACTGTAACATTGCAATGGCGACTGGCGACGTAAACACGCTTGGTTTTTAGATCTCTAATTTGAGGTAAGAATAATCATTTGAATGAAAAACTATCATATTCTGGATAATCATAATTTCTATCCATTTGTAGATACATTTTTCACCTGAAAGTAACTCAAAAAAAGCAATGATGCATCGAAGAGGAGGAAAACGTATACGGATGGACGATCCTGTTCCACCAGAATATGAAACTGCAGTAATTAATACTGATCATTATGGTGTAGATGGATCAGATCCATCTTTTGCTAGTAATACTGATTTCCAAGATCCTAATCTGGATACTCAACTTGCAATGCCAAATGCACCCAGTAATATGCGAATAACTAGGAACACTCGTGCTAGGTTACGTGGTGGACCTATACAACAACCTAAATATAAGGAAATTGATGAAGATTTCATCCCTACTACAAGTACTTCAACAACCAGAGCACGTGGTCCAGGAAAAGGTCGTGCCAAAAAAGTTCAGCAGACAAATAATCTTGAGGATGAAACCAGTTTATATTTTGCAGTGCACAACAATCGATCATCTTTGACAGGCATCGTAGATGAATGGATTGAAAAATATAAAATGAACAAAGAGAATGCTCTACTAATGTTAATGCAATTTTTCATTAGTGCTAGTGGTTGTAAAGGAATCATTAATGCAGAAATACAGTCATTAGAGCATGTGCACATAATTAGAAAAATGACAGAAGAATTTGATGAAGAAAGTGGTGAATATCCTTTAATCATGGGAGGTCAGCAATGGAAAAAGTTTCGTTCTAATTTTTGCGAGTTTGTACAAATTTTAGTTCGTCAATGTCAGTATTCTATTATTTATGACCAGTTTCTTATGGATAATATAATTTCTTTACTTACTGGATTGTCTGATTCACAAGTCAGAGCATTCAGACATACTGCAACTTTAGCAGCTATGAAATTAATGACTGCTTTAGTAGATGTGGCTTTAACAGTATCTATAAATTTGGATAATACTCAGCGACAATATGAAGTAGAACGTCAGAAAGCTAGAGAAAAAAGAGCAGCTGATAGATTGGATTCATTGTTGGAAAAAAGGAAAGAATTAGAAGAAAATATGGAGGAGATAAAAAATATGCTGACATATATGTTTAAGTCTGTTTTTGTACATAGATATAGAGATACTCTACCAGAAATACGTGGTATATGTATGGCAGAAATTGGTATCTGGATGAAAAAATTCCATCAAAATTTCCTTGATGATTCATATCTAAAATATATTGGATGGACATTACATGATAAAGTAGGAGAAGTCAGACTGAAATGTTTACAAGCTTTGCAGCCCCTTTATGCTTCAGAAGAACTGAAAATGAAATTGGAACTTTTTACTAGTAAATTTAAAGATCGTATTGTAGCTATGACATTAGACAAAGAATATGATGTTGCTGTTCAAGCAGTCAAATTAGTGATTTCAATCTACAAGCATCATCGAGAAATTCTCACTGACAAAGATTGTGAACACGTTTATGAATTAGTTTATTCTTCTCATAGAGCTGTGGCACAAGCTGCTGGAGAATTTGTAAATGAAAGATTTTTCACATCTAATGATGAGACAGAAGTAAAAACTAAACGTGGTAAGAAGCGTTTACCAAATACACCTTTCATAAGAGATTTAGTATTATTCTTTATTGAATCGGAACTCCATGAACATGGAGCATATTTAGTAGACTCATTGATTGAAACTAATTCAATGATGAAAGATTGGGAATGTATGACAGACTTATTATTAGAAGAACCTGGTCCAAATGAAGATCCATTAGACAATCAACAGGAAACATCTCTCATTGAAATTATGGTTTGTTGTATTAAACAATCTGCTACCGGTGAGGCCCCTGTTGGAAGAGGACCGACTAGGAAAATTTTATCCGCCAAAGAATCAAAACAAGTGCAAGAAGATAAACAGCGGCTAACAGAACATTTTATACAAGTTTTACCTCTTTTACTGGACAAGTATCGAGCTGATCCTGAAAAATTAGCCAATCTGTTATCGATACCACAATACTTTGATTTGGATATTTACACAAAGTCCAGACAAGAACAAAATTTAGACTTTTTGTTAAGCAAAGTTCATGATATTGTAGATAGGTCACACAACACAGAAGTTTTAGATACAGCTGCAAAAACACTTGAATACATGTGTGTTCCTGGATCAGCCATTTTCCGAAAATGTGATGTAGCTAGATCAACATTAATTGATGCTATAGTTATAAAATATACAGAATCAATTACTGAATATAGAGATTTAATTGATGGAAATGAAATGCCAAATGAAGATGATTATTTTTCAGTTGTAGAATCTTTGAAAAAGGTAGCTATTTTTTACAGCTGTCACGACATGAATGTCTGTGAAATCTGGGATTCTTTATACAAAGACATTAAGGAACCTCGATACAGATTACCTTATGAAGCCGTGAAATATTGCATTAGTGCCTGTTTTTATTCTGTACTATGGTCACAGCATAATCTGATTGAGTGTCCGGAAAGCGACATTAGAGCTGAAGAAGCATGTCAAAAATTAAAGGATAGATTGTCTTCATTTATGGACTGTATGTCAGAATTTGTTGGCGAACCCAGTGAAGAAATTCCACTGATTCTTAGAGAAGAAGCTTATAACACGATATGCGACTTATTAGTTATATTCTGCAACCAATTAACAACGCACAAAAATCATCTGTTACAGAGGCTGGTCTATGAGCCCGATGTAATCATGCAAGATATGCTCAATAAATTCGTCCAACAATACGTTTTCTCGGAAGCCGAAGAGGACGATCACGACGAGCATTCGAAAATCGAAGAGCTCCACAAGAAGAGAAACTTCCTGGCTAGCTACTGCAAGCTCATTGTCTACAACATGATTCCAACGAAAGCCGCCGCCGACATTTTCAAGCACCACGTAAAGTATTACAACGATTACGGAGACATCATTAAGACGACGATCGGCAAAGCGCGAGACATCAACAAGACCAACTGCGCTCTGACGATGCAACACAGTCTGAACATTCTGTACAACGAGATCGCCGAGAAGGAGGAAAAAGTCAGCCGCAACAGCGAGGAGTTCACGGCGATCAAAGAGTTGGCTAAGCGCTTTGCCCTGTCCTTCGGCCTCGATGCGGTCAAGAATCGTGAAGCCATCACCGCATTGCACCGCCAAGGTATCCGCTTCGCGGTCTTGGATACCGCCGAGGATCCCACGGGGCCACCACCGAATCTTTCCTACCTGGAGATACTTAGCGAATTCACGAATAAACTGCTGAAGCAGGACAAAAAGGTGGTGCTGAACTTCCTCGATAAACACCTGCAGGCGGGCATGCCGTCATCGAGGGGCGAAGATTGGCAGCCACTGCTCTTATACAGAAACAGTCTTCTGCACGGTGAGACTGACACGGTACCGGTGACGAGTAAGAGAGCTTATACGAGACGCAGGAAGGACCAGGTCGCGGAGGAGGAGGAGCCGGACGAAGGCTCCGATCACGAGTTTATGGGGTATTAATAGATTAGTGTCCGACGGTTGAACTGAACAGTGGGAAATGAAATACATATTTCGTCTAGATTATTTATTTATATGGAAATTTTTATATTTATCTAATAAATCGTATAACCTGAGCAATTATTATTTGAAATTACTCTAGATGATTTAATCACAGAAGAAATTTTTTTTTTTCCTTTCTTTTTGATCAAAGCAAGAGTAGTTTTATTTTCCTGCGAATTGACTTATGAAAATAACTAAGTTTGTAGATATTGTTATTAAAATTTCAACTTTTATTATGTAATGGGTTAAAAATCCGCTTATAAAAATTATAAAATAAAAAAAAAATCAAAATATTTGCCTGTGTAATTCTCATGATATACGAATTCCCTATTCATATTTGTAAGCGAGTTTGTGAGATCCCTGCCAAAAGTTAAGTAAATATATAAGTATATTAGTATATTTTTATTATTATTATTATATATTTTCCAGAAATATATAAGTATATTTTTTATCAATGATTATTAAAATAAAGTTTAAAATAGTATATTATGCACCTAGGGAGTAAAAGTAAAGAATGTCCCAGATCGCATGTAAATTGTCACCCGAGCCAAAGG
>JAPYZO010004577.1:0-16467 GCA_030522905.1 Torymus flavipes | reverse complement strand
TACGTTTCCGCGAGGGAATGATCTTTTCGCTCGCCTCTTTGAGAAATCACATTCACATCACGTGCCTACCACGCGAGATACGCCATTAGTCTTATGGATTTTGTATTGACGCAGTTAGGTACTTCTACAAAGTTCCCCTTCAAACTTCCTGGTACGCATTTAAACAACTTTCATTTGTCTTCGTAACTGTGCTTAATTTTTCGAGCATACACGTCTTTGTAATCAGTGAAGATGTCTGATAGTGAACAAATAAGTGTGTCCAAATAAACGAATTTTCTTTATTGTTATCTATTTTTTATCTATTTACAGTTTTACATTTTTACTATAACGCATATTTTTTACAGTTTTCGTTTACTTATGTAAGTAAAGAAATTTCAATAAATACATAAGGAAACATTTTTAACGTATTAGCAGTAGTATTGCGTGTGTACTAAATATTCAAGGTTCAGAATGTTAATTTTGTTTTGCACGTTAATACGTTCAATAGCATTCGCTATTTTTTTAAAACTGTTATGAAATGAACATTGCAAGCAAAAATCATATTTTCTAAAAATTTGAATATTTGAAATGTTAATCATAATTATCAATATACAATATTCCCACAGATTATTCCATACAGAGTAAATTCTAACGCGTGTCTAATAAGCGATTTGCATAAACAAATAAATCGACTCCAAAAAGAAATTTCAACGTCTCTCGCACGGCTACATCACAACAGTCTGTAGGTGTATAATACCCCGGCATCATCTCGCCGCGCGAGTGGGCGACCGAAACGGCAACACGAAACTCCAGAATCCTGCTCACACCTCAAGTTGAACGCACTCGTCATACATGTGCATTAACAACAAAAACATAAACAACAACGCTTGTCTGTATACATATACAAAGTCTCTTGCACAATCTGTCATTTTCATGAATGAAAACGGCCCCCGAGTTCTGTGCACACGGCGCAGCGCGCAGGCGCGCGCGATCGACTGATGCGGCGCGTGACCTTGCGCTGCCGTCGCATCGACTCTCTCTCTCTCTCTCTCTCTACCCGCCGCCGGGATTATCCCTGACGAGAGGGAGTTGAGGACGGGAGCGGATTTTTTTTATGCTGCGCTTTTTTGCACTAGCAAACCAGGGAGTGAGAAAGAGAGAGAGTTTGCGGTGTGCGGTGCGAGGAAAGAGAGAGAGGGCGCTTCCTTGTTGTGACGGAGCAGCGATGTTTGTAAACACGCGCGCGGGGATGACGCAACGCACAGCTAGAGGCTGCCGCTGCTGCTATATACCGCCGCTTGTGTCAAGGCTCTCTTTTATATGATGGACGGAACATAATGGGCTCGCGCGATTCTAGTACGGTGGTAAAGGCTCTCTTTAGTTGCGAGGGAAGAGGTGGCTTCGTGAGAGGAATGAAATTTGTTGAGATTGCGGATTATAATTATGAATTCGTTCAAAGATGGATGCAAGGTTTTACGGAAAACAGAGAGTGCGGAGAGTTGCGGGGGCTGAAGTATACGCTTCGGAGCGGCACGAAGTTAAGAGCTTCTATTGATTTTTTTCTACATATAGTTTTTGGGAAGGTTAGAGGGGCAATTTGGATTTTTTTTAAACTAAGTATTTGATTGTTCGAGCTGGTTTAAATGACGACTGGAAGCAGGCTTATTCGAAAATTTTGTGTTTCGTTTTAATAAGGTGGCGGGAAATTGCTGATGAAGGACATTTGACGTGTAACAGGTATATTTCATGAATTTGAAGTGCCATTTAATTTTTAGATTCAACATTTTAATTATATGATCTTATTTTAAATATAAATACATTTTGCTTCCTCCTAGAGGAAGCTTTGTATTTTTTATTTGAATTGGTTTTCATATGTCGATTTTTGCGAGTTTTTAGATAATTTTCTTCAAAGAGGATAAAACTGCTTACATTGGCTCAAGTACTCATAACCTTTGCAAGGGATCTGAATTCTGAAGATTGAGGTGAATTTATTAAATTTATTTGTATATTAAATAAAAAGAGAACATTTGCAATTACTTGTAGCAATAAACTGTAAATGACGAACTGATTACTAGTTGTTTAGAAAATTCGGAATGAAATAAGTAGTTTTCCGAAGATAACCGAAGAGCAGAAATAGCGAACAGTAGTGCGTAGTTGCAAGTATACGCTGATAGTTTTATTTCGTCTCATTGCGTGAATGTTGCATTAAGTTTAGATCGCAATACGCGAGATAAACGTGACGAGCTGACGAGTGCGGTATATAGTTTTCGTCTTCGAGAAAAACACGCGCGCGACAAAGTTTTAATTCGCTCCTGTCATCGTCGTGTTGGCAAACAATTGTGTTTCCTTCTTTTATACTCGTTCTTTCGAATGCGCTTTTTCAGCGCGACGAAATTTTAATGAGACGTTTTATCACGAGCGCGAGATAAAAAAAAAGTTGGAGTGTGACTCACTCAGAAATGAATTTTCGAGCGAAGTCTCGGGAAGAAACTTTGTTTATCGAGAAAAAAGACGACGACAACGAAGTCTCGTTTGCGACCAAAACTCGTCTGTTATCGATACGCGTTCACTAACGATCAAACAAGTTTGATATCGCTTTAGATAAGTGCGAGATATATTGTCTCCAGTAGAATGCTTTGGTTTTAATTATATAATTAAAAATATGATCGTCTGGAGGAGACCAGAATAATATTTGTTATTTAGCAAAAAAATAAAAAAATAAAATAAAAATGAAAAATTAACGATAATTCTTTTATTACACATGACATTGCAATGAATTGTATGTAATAATGTAACTGAAATATATTAAGAATTGATACTAAACATTAACTACACGATAAGCGGAAGATAATATTTTATATTCTAAAAATATGTCGTGGAAAAGGTTTAGAATTTATTGTTTATAGAATCGTGAAATCGGAATATCCTATGTAATCATCGAATTGCAAAAAATAACCCAGTACTAAATAGATTAGAAAGAAGATAAAGTTAATTAATTATTTAATTAATTAATATTTTTAAAGCATGCTTTACATGGTTTAAACTTTTTTTATTCAACTTATACGAGCGTAGTTTTATGTGAAATATTAACAGTAGCGTAACACAAAAACATCTATTTATGTTATAAATATTATTATTGGCTTTAGAATGAAAATACTTTTATAATTCGTGACATTACTCATAAAAACATTGCCAAAACATTATTTCAATATTATTAACATATTACTGTTTTTTTCTTTGTTTAAATGCTTTGTTGATAACAATGTTTACAAAAAGTTATTACGAATTTTATTTCCTCATTTATCATTTATTTCGAAATTTTTTGAATTCCAGTTTAAGTTTTTTGTTACTATAATTATTATTTATTCATTTCAAAATATTATGTAATACTATAAAACAACTTCATTAAAATGAGATACGCATTTAAATGCACTGTTAAGATAAAGCTGTAAATACAAATTTTATTTTAAAATAATAAATTAATGTTTTGTTCTTATATTACACTTATATGTAATATATACTATATGTATATAAATAATATAAATAATAGATATAAAACGTTATAAACAAGAAAAGTTTTTGTGTGAAGTTTACCATATTTTTGAAATAATAATAATAATAAAAAATAAAAATAATAAACACCATTTAGCGTGTAAACATAATAGATTATTCGGAAATTAAATAACGTAATCAAATTAGTGTGACGCCTGAGTTACGTAAAAGTAAATCAATAAAACCTTGAGGCCCTCGATATAATGGAGTATTACTTAAATTTGCTGAAGTTCGCCAAGAGCTTTACCTTCTGATTGAAATCCTACGAGGACGTGAAAAGATAAAATTGTTGAAGTTTCGTTTTCATATTTTTGACATATATATAATATATAATTTACGTAATAAGGTAAAATCGATTCAATGTTCAAAAGTTGATAAACAAGAGACAGGGAAACAAAGTATTTATTTACGAATAAGGAGCTACAAAAAAACTATGCCAAAACTGGTATTCTTCCGTGAAAACATTAAAAGTAAATAATCTCCGAGATGAGTTACCCAAATCCAATTGAGAAAAAACGTAAAAAAGTCCTTTCTCGAAAACCCATACCTATTTTCAATGCTATCTAAAACTATAGGTAAACGGACACCGCCACCTATGACTCACGCGGCGTGAAAATTGCGTGACGAGGAAGGGAAAGGAGTAAACGAGTTAGTAAGTACCTATACACATATAGTCTCGCACGAACACACACGCTAGCGCAGGACGCCATTTTCTTTCGCCGCGCGCTTTGTTTACATATAAGGCGCACACACGCGGTCGCACCAGCGCCCCCAGCCGTTACCGCTAGCCCCATTTTCATCATACGCACGTACCTATACATATATATACCTATACGCGTGCGGTGTCTATTTTCACAATGGCTAACTCCGAAACGAGCGAAAGTTCCAATTGTTGAATGGCTGGGGAGATGAGAGCGCGAATGAGTTGCGTGGGGGTATACAAGTGGGATGACGATGAGCGATGATTGATTACGATGAACTTCTGACCCTCCGCGAGTTTATTGTGGTCGAAGAGACAGCTCGCACTCTCGGCTGTTCCATACGGATAGGCGTTATGTAAATACACGCCTGCGCTCGCGCTCACCATCGCACACGCGCACCTCGTGATAAGCGTGTTTTCGTTAGCCAGTATAACATTATTGTTCGATACATTCCTGCACACAACGAAAAGAAAATCACTAAAGCGGCGCATGATCGCCGATAAACCGCGTAGTATTATACCTGTCTGCATCGAATCTAATCACTTCCGCCGCTCGTTGCATAAGGTATTTACCACGAGTTGTACGCCCAAAAGCCACTCGCAGCAGGCATAAGTACTTTCGTGGAATCCTAACCTATGCGCGCCGCTGTTTATTTACGTTCCGCTCGTTCGTATGTGCGCTAGCCGTCGGGTTTCTCGGTCATTGATCATTCATAAGCATCGTCTACACTCCGAATTTCTCGAGATAGGGTATATACGTTTTTATTTTAGGTATCGACAACTCGTGATAATGCACGCCGGTATTAAGGGATGTGTGTATATATATATATGTACGCATCTATATACACATGGATACGAACGCGATCGAAGGAAGCTTCGAGACGTCGCTCTCTCTCCCTCGCGCTCACACGCACGTGCCGTAAGTTTATTACAGCTAGCCGTGTGTGGCACGGCATCGTCGTAAATAAACACAGCTTGTGGGATAAGCCCTTCCTGGAACACACACACATACACACATTCTTAAAATTCGGAGTTTTCTTGATATATATATATATATATATATATATATATATATATATATATATGTGTGTGTGTGTGTGTGTGTGTGTGTGTGTGTGTGTGTGTGTGTGTGTGGATATGTGTGTGTGTGTGTGTGTGTGTGATCCGAACGACTCCACTGTGCGTGCGTTCGCCGGAAACACCTGACAACGGTGGGGGGTGGCGCGCGTAAAACAACGCGAGCAACAACAATGCGTAATAGGGCATAATATAAACACAGAGGGAGAGTGATGATTGACTACTGACCTCGAATTGCCAGTGCGCAGCCTGGAGCAACTGTTTCGCCTGTTCCCGGGCGCAGCCGGCCGCGAGCATGAACTGGTTGATCATCACCTGCTCTCGCAAGGCGTCCATTTTTCTCTTCTCTCTTTTCGACTTCGCGTTTGTAACTTCGCTGGGCGCGCGCGCTGTCTTCGACTTCCCCCGTTCTCTCTCTCTCTCTCTCTCTCTCTCTTTACGCGCACACACAGGACGTCACACTTGCGCGGCCCTTTCTTCACTCTGTATAAGTATGCGCCGATGCCGCTGTGATGCTCCTCGCTCTTCTATAGATCTCTTTCTCACACACACGCACACGCGCGAGATCACGTCGAAACCTCGAAGCAGACACTCACAGATTCATAAACATATATATATCTGTATGGATACACACGCGCGCGGCCGTTCGCAGAGAGAAAGAGAGTACAACACGCGCGCTGTATATTTAGACCGCACCGCCACTGCCGCTCTTGCCTGTCGTCGTCATTGTTATATTTTCATCTCTCCGCGCTCTCCCCCTATATATATGCTTTGTATATATATCGCGCTTGATCCACGGAAAAAAGCATACGCGCAGGCACAACTCTGGCGTGTATTATATGTTCCAATCCAAGCAGCAACTTCCGAACGAGTGATAGAGAGAGGGACTGTGTCTGTCTCCGCGCGGCGCGGCTGCTCTCTCGCGCACACACGACGAGTCACACACTCGGGAGAGGAGCTACTGGCTCGGCTCGCTTAGCTCGCTGCCGCCGCAGCCGCGCGAGTTTTCGGCGAGAGGCTCGCTCTGGCTGGTATAGTGCCCCCTCTCTCTCTCTCTTTCTCTCTATCGTGCATATAAGTATATGTGCGTGTGAATACGCTGCTATCACCGCCGCCGCGCTCTGCGAGCGTGCGCACTCCACCGTGTTTGGGACCCTTACCAGAGCCGGAGCGCTGCCCCGTTTTACTGCTATATATATGATGGAGCGCCCGCTCGCCGCCCGGTCGCAACTATATATGTATATGCTGTCGTTGTTTTTGTTTTGTTTCGGAGCGCGTGTGGAGTTGCGGGTATTGGCAGCGTGCGTACGCGGGACTGTACCTATATGTGGGATAAGTACACTTGGGCGCTGGTCGTTGCGGGAAGTTAATGCGAGTGGATAAGGTAGGGATACAGTAGAAGTTACTAGCTGTTGATAAGAATGTATAGACGAAAAGAAATTTAAGATGAACGAAATAGATTTACAAATAGATTGCGGCTTCACACAGTGAAGGTTTAAGTTAATGAGAGAAATTTTTTCTCTACAAAATACTGTAGCACTGCTGGTGTCCTTTAAGATTCACTGTACTTTTAGACTATCCTAACGATCTTTCCTCCGAGATGTGAATGTGTAAATTTTTATTTGTATATATGGAAAAAAAGGAATAGTTTCCAAAACTCGCCCAATTAGATCTTGGAAGAAACGAATCGTAAAAGGATGAGCCAAAGGGGAGCTTCAAGGGGAATAAGTAGTGTTAAGGGGCCAAAATACACGAAGATAATTGTGGTCTAGTTTCGGATATATGCCATTCTTTTTGTGGCCCAAGATGATGCCCATTTTACGAGTTCTAAACGCTTTTTCTACTGACTGACAAATATTTTTAGTTTTATTCAATAAGGCATGAGTTATAGCATTTAATTAATATTTCTTATAGATACCAACTGAACTTTTTATCGATCGCTACCATTGCGTAAAAATATTATCCCTTTGCTTCCATCTATTTATAAAAAAAAAATCCTCATTACGGTAAATTTGATTCTCGTTCCAATCGGTATGATATTGTCAATGAATAAAACTAACTTAATTCGTCTTAATGCGTCTGATAAAGAATCGCCTGCCTTCTCACTAATGAGCTCAGCAGAGGATTCAGCGTGAAGCGCGCGTTTATGTAACTTTTATCTTTATTTCAATCATTTATATTTTGATGTTTTATTCCCGATTTATCTGTACCTTTTACCCGTATAAAACGATCGAGTCTTATTCAAAAACCTAACTTAATTCACGTTGTTTGCTTTTAACTTAAACGTTTTAAATTTACGCGTCTAGCATGATGTAACATTCCTAAGTACAATTAACCGTGACAAAAATAATAAAATTTGTTTAAAGATGGCAAGTAATAACGTATAATAATGATGTGATTTTTGAAATTACTTTACAGTATTTGATTTTAATTTGTATATTTAAAAAATTTTATTTTTATAATAATTGATATTAAACTACTATTGTGTCTTAAGATATAGAAATTATTTACACTTTTTTTCTTTACGATGTAGATTGCTGAAACACTTTAAAAACAATTTACGCTTTATAACATATCAAAATCACCCGGTTGAATATATTAATTGATAATATTAATTTTCCGGTTTTCGTTTTTTCAACGATGGACGATCGAATACTTGTTTTACACCAGCTGCTTGATTATTGTGGAACTTCAAATTTTGAGCAGTTTCCGATATCCACGGAGAGTCAAATTGTGTTGTATCTTGATCGACTAAATGAGTGTATTTAGTTCGGCCGCTTCGTCCAAAGTTCTTTACTTGCATGACCTTGGGCAAAACAGTTTTGTCAAAGTGATCTTCCAAAGTAGCTCCTGAGAAATCTCTCTTGTATATTGTGTCATCCTTATCCAGGTAAAATGCACCGCGGTGGTAGTACTTTTGTAAGAATTTGTACTTTCCTTTCGCGGCCTTATTGGTAACAATTTTAGGATTCAATCGGGCTTCTTGGCGTCTTTCTTCTTCCGTCATACTACGGAGTCTTTCAATTTCCAACCGTTCTTTTTCAACTCTGCAAGAAGGAACGTTACAAAATTAATGATTATTAAGAATGCTCTTACCAACATTTTGAATTAATTAGATATATTTTATTAAATAATTTGAAAATTGCTCGATTTTAATGCACGAAGTATAATACATAAACTATAGGATACAATTTATGTATGAGATTAAAATATTGAAAAATATGGCATACGTACTCTCGTTCCTCGCGATCTCTTTTGTTACGTTTTAATTCACGTAATTTCCAAGCTTCATACTCTAATTCATCATTTTCATCCTCTGTATTAACGTCATTAACGTTTCCTTCTTTCTCATACATGCTGTTCCTGACTTGAGTTTCTTTTCTTATAGATTCTTCCACCATCTAAAATTATTTATTTATTAGTTTACTTATTTACTTTGACGAGGGCATACTTCCCCTTTTCTCATATTATTTAACTTGATGCCATCCTTGGTAAAGTTGGCGTAAAAATTAAGTTAATTATGCAAATTACTTACTCTTAATGTCTGTCTTTTTCGGTCCTCTACTAATTTCTTCGCTTCTATTTCTGCTTGTTTTGCCTTTTGAGCTTCTTTCTCTTTTTCCATAACTGTTATCCTGTCCCTTTTACGTACATATACAGGTTTTAAACATGGACCTGTTTCCTTTTCAGAATCTGTGTACTCTTCATATTCTGAACTCTCTTCAGAACTATCACCAGATTTTTCTTCTTCATCATCTTCTTTCAGCAATTCTTCTTCTTCCTGTCGCAATAGGACTCGCTGTTTAAGAGCCTCTCTTCTTCTTTCAATTTCTTCATCCGAAAGTTCTTCTTCATCTGAAGATTCAGAACTATCGAGTTTAATACGTTCTCTCAGTTTTTCACTAACTTCATCAGCAACCAAAACTTCAGGTTCTTGAATATGTCTTCTTCTGTCTTTATCATCATCATCATCGTCGTCATCTCTTTGTCGTTCTAATCTTATTAATCGCCTCAGTCGAGGATCATCCTCTTCTCTAATTTCAATCTTGTCATCAGGCTCTGGAGCTTCAGTAGCATTTTCTGATTCCTCATATGCCCGTCCTCGTTTATCCATAAAGTCATCTTCTTCTGATTCTTCCTCAGAACTAGCTGCAGGAGCATAGTCTGGTCTTTTACCTGATACATATCTATGTACTTTTACTTTTTTCATAGACACTTCACCTAATATAAAATAAAAAAGAGGCATATTATTAGTTTGTAAATTATTATTATATTATATGTAGATGTTAAATATAGAAATATAGAAAAACTTACCCTTGTCATTTTTTACGGGTACAGCACCTGCCGTACTCTGTATCCCCATAGGTGCTGGTGCCAAGGAACTATTTGCCACAAAGTAGTCCATTGTAAGTAGTCCTTATTTATAGAAATTACTGAAAATAGTAACATCCAATAAATATCTTTATAGCAGAAACAAAAATTATATTATCTTTATGGCTCTTGCTATTTGACCAAAAGTTCTACATTGATTCAAAGTATAAGTTCTAAAATAACCCATCTTAATGTTTATTTTGATATTTAACTAGAGAAATTATATCCCCTTACACTTTGCATATACAATTCTGATGGTCAAATATTAATAGTGCATCTTTATATGTATAGAAGTTTGGAATTGCTGGATCGATTGTCTTTTCAGATTATATTTAGATCTAAAGGTAACTAAAAAATCAAGCATTAATGTAAAGTTCTTTTTTAAGTAATTATATAAATATTTTATTTAATTTTAGTAAATACATATTTAACATAAAGATAATATCTTCTACCTATGTTCTATGCATTAATAAATATGGGAAACTACATAACCTCACTTAATCTCATTGCAATAAGGTCTCAATACTAAAGTACAAATTGAATTAAATAAAGATGTTTGATAACTATTAATCAAAATACTTACAAAAACTTAGTACTGAAGAAGTCTTTTCTTCTTTTCTTATATTGGCTGTATTTTTCACAAGTATATATTCCTCTTCAAAGTTCAAATCACTTTTTGCATAATGAAACAATAACTATAGGTGTGCATATATTTAAATGATTACATATTTTATTTTATTCGTTAAAACCTTAAAACGAAACATATTCTTGCTCCTCAATTGGAAGCTACCTATAGAATAATAATAGAGACAAGACTAGTGGAGACCACGGAGTAAGAGAGAAGGAGACCCAACTCCATGTACAAAAAGTGGGATCGTTTTCCCGACGTAAATCGACAAGTTCGCTCGGTGGAATGACCGACAGCTTGTCGGTCATTCCGCCGAGCGAACCTGTGGATTTACGTCGGAAAGACGGTCCTATACTTTAGTCTTTAGTCTTTACTATGCTGCCGCCCTATGTTGGGTCTCCTCTCTTACTCCGTGCTACAAACTATGTAGAGCGACACGACCAGACGACAAACTCAGAAACCAAACCAGACGCTGCCGCCGACAAAGGCCTTGTGGATACGGCGGACGGCCCCAGTCGCCAGAGCAGAGATTAGTAGAGAGATCGCCACTGCCAGAGAAAGAAGTTTAGCTTTTTATAGGTTATGCATGACGAACTGTTTACGTTTTATGACTTACGCAGTGTATGAGTGTGTTAAAGACAATTTTTCTTTTTACAAAAAATTACGACTAATTATTTAAAAGTTACTTCAATCTTCATAATAAAAACTGAACTGTCGTTGTAAGTTGTTCAAAAAGGTTAGTTTATTTCGCATTATTTTGTTGTTAGTTACGGGATTTTGTTCGCAAAGTTTGTATCACCGTTCAAAATTAATAAATTTCATATCAATAAAAACTTCATTTCTAGGATTTATAGAAATGGGAAAACATGAAGTGGGAACTCCAAAATATATTGCAAATAAAATCAAAGCCAAAGGCTTGCAAAAATTGCGTTGGTATTGCCAGATGTGTCAAAAACAATGCAGGGATGAAAATGGATTTAAGTGCCATACAATGTCAGAGTCTCATCATAGGCAGTTACTTTTATTTGCAGACAATGCAAATAAGTATATGGACCAGTTTTCAAAAGATTTTTCTAATTCATTTTTGCATCTTTTGAAACGTCAATTTGGAACAAAACGAGTTCCAGCTAACAGAGTTTATCAAGAGTACATAGCTGATCGGGAACATGTACACATGAATGCTACTATGTGGCTTACATTAACTGGATATGTGAAATGGCTAGGTCGAACTGGAAAATGTGTAGTTGATGAAACAGAAAAAGGTTGGTTTATAACCTACATAGACAAAGATCCTGATGCCATTGCTGCTCAAGAGAAAAAGGAGAAAAAAGAAAAGATGGATAAGGATGATGAAGAGAGAATGATGGAATTTATTGAGAAGCAAGTTCAAAAGGCTAAATCCAGTACTGACGATTCTACAGAAGAATTCAAGCAACCACTTGAAAGACCAGAAGATGATGCACCACTTGTACTTGAGATAAAATTAAAGCCAAAGAAACCATTTTTATTACCTATAAACCCAACTTTACCATTTAAAAAACTTCTACCAACTGAAAAACAACCAAAAATCAAACAAGAAGTTTTAAGCGATGATGAACAAAGTACTAGTTCAAAAAGCAAACATAGTTCAAAACGGAAAGGAAGTGAAAAAACGAGAGAAGAGCCGTTCAAAAAATTGAAAAAAGAAGGTGATAATGAAGATGAACGTGATAAAAGTATGGGTTGGTTAAGAGAGGGATTATCAGTAAAGATTGTAACAAAATCTCTCGGAGAAAAATATTATAAAGCTAAAGGAACAGTAGAAGAGCTTATTGATTCTGACCACTTTATCGGTAAGATTAAATTGAAGTCCCCTGATGAAGTGGAAGGACACATTATTAAAATAGATCAAGAATATCTTGAAACAGTTATTCCATCTATTGGTAGAGAAGTAATGCTTTTGTGGGGAAAATATAATGGTGAAATTGCTTTAATAGAAAAAGTAAGAATAGATGATTTTTGTGTTGATGTTGAGTTAAGGGATAGAAAACGAATTTTGAAAAAGATTCCTTATGAACAAATATGCAAATATGTTGGTTAATTTTTTATGTAATACCATAGGCATAATAGAGATAGACTGCGGATTTAGGTTAGCGAGCATGGTGAGAGATGCCACTCTTGCTAACCTACACCAGCAGTCTATCTCTCTTATGTCTATTTGTAATACTAAAAAAAATATATATATATAAACTTGTAAATATATAATTTATATAAAATATATAAGTAAAATTATTTTTCTTTTGAATAAAATTTTTTAATTGAAATTTTCGTTTTTTATTTTATTAATATAAATCGAATTTTATTAATAATCATTTTATAATATTTTAATATAATTTATAAAGAATATCAAAAAAATGTTGAGTAATAATATACCTATTATTATTAAAAAATATTTTTTATTTATGTTACAGAAGCTTTTTTTATTTTTAAGTGAATATAAAATAATTATATTTAACTTTCTTCCTCTAACTTACTGGTAATAAAACTTTCTTCAGGCTTAAACATTTCTTGAAAATCTGCATAAGTTCTAAATTTGTTATCAAATAACATAATTTTGCGACCATTAGCATTAAATACTTGTTGATTCCATGGTGCATTCGATCCTTTCGTCCCTACAATTGTAAGGCAATGCTCAGGGAAATTATAAAACTCTGTTGTAAAAGGTATTTTACCAATAAAAATTGCCCTGTACATTTTATCCTTTTCACTATAATAAATCCTGACAGGATATCTTTTACGTAACAGTTGTCCCAGTAGAAAAAAACCTATACTAAATGCAACTAAAACACAAAGTTGATAGGTTTCAATAACTTTTCTCCCTGGTCTAACAGGATGTGGTTGGCGGATCCTGATAAGGTCCTCGTTATACACGTAATATACAACGAAAGCCACCGATAGACTTGTCAATGCATTTAGGCCATGGTACCCAATTCCAAAACCATAGTAATTTCTTTCCCTGTAAATAAGTTTATAATCATGTGGTACATGATCTGATCTTTTTAGAAGCGTTTCCAATTTGTCTGAGACCTTCATATATTGTCTACTAAATAGCGATTTTGTTACAAATGTATTGTGTAACTTATTTCGACAACATCTTGCTATACTAAACATCGTTTTTCATGCCTAAAATATAGAAAAAAATCATAATTTTCATTCAAAACAGGTAAAATTTATTCTAAAAATAATTTAAAAAACAAAATAATACCACTTACAATACTTAAATTACACAACTTCAAAATTTTTTAAATAAAATTTTAATTTTTAATCACGGCGTTATAAAATTAAAATAATATAGTAATTAACGGCATACGTAATCGCAAGCGAGATAAAAAATTACCAAAACCGCATCGGCATGTCACTTTCCATGCAGCTATTATACACGACCATATACGAGTAAAAAAAGATAGGTCAACTCATGTTATCGCTATTGCTGTTTCATGCGCATCGCGCAGGCGCATACCAACACGTGCTGCGTTTGAGAGCGTATAAGTTACAGAGGTTAGAATTTATACAGCTGAGAGAAGTTTCTCTCGGTTGTATTTAGCAACAATGCCAAAATTATTTAAAAATGAAGAGTCCGATTCGGAAGAACAGTTGAACATAAATACTAATTATGCAACTAATTATGATAATTGGCGGCAAAAGGAGGAACTGCATAAACGTAAGTAAATTTTTAATGTAAGCTTACGTATATACTAGGCGACATACGTTTTGTTTACATTTTTCAGCTTCTACTTATTATTTTTTTTTATAGTAAAAGCAAGGTATGGAGATGACGCAACATTATTGATTAAATCCGATGAAGAGTCTAGTGAATCATCTGAGGATGATGAAGGCGAAGTAAGTATATATAATCTCAAGTTAAGTTAGCTAACCTATAAACTTAAATTTGATGTAAAACTTAAGATTTTAATAAAATAAAATGTTTAGGGTGACTTCACCAATATCTGAACAGCCACTAGTTAACGAACATTTTCTTTAAATATATGAAAATATCAAGCTTTCTATGTATTGTTTATCTAACATGACTATAATTTTCGAATCCTTGAAAATTTTTATTTCATTTTAAGAAATCATAAAATTGTTGCTATTAAGTGTTTATTCACTGGCGATGTATTCATTCACTGGTGAAAAGTATTTAGATACTAAGATTGCATATACATTAACTGGGTTTTAGGAGATGTTTATACATTTTTATTAAATAAAATTTTTACTTTGATTCTTTATTCAAAATTTGTTCACCAACGTAAAGTTTGAACATTTTAGAATAAAAATTTCAAAAGCGTTTTACTTTTAATCCATTTTTAAACCACTTAATTAAATAACAAAAGTTACAATATCCTTATTTGTTTATTTACTGGTGAAGTCACTTTATTTCTACTTTAAAGTTAACATTTTTCATAATTTATTAATATTTTATTTCAAACTTCAAATACCTTTTAAGAATTTTATTAAGTTGATATACTTAGTATAGTGAAAACAAATTTGTTAAAACTCACGGAAATGATTTTTTTTTATTTACACAGGTTCCAGAAGAATTTGAGAAAAATTTTTATAAAACACTTGCATGTATAAAAAACAAAGATCCAAAAATTTACAAAGAAGATGTAAAATTTTTCAACGATCCATTACCAAAAAGTGAAGAAAATGGTACGAAGCAGAAGAAAGAGAAGTCAGTATCCTTACGTGATTATGAACGTCAAATAATAGTTGAAAGAGGTGGAAAATTCAGTGACAGTGAAGATGAAGAGAATGAAACAAAGAAACAGCCTAGAAATCCAACATATGTACAAGAGCAACAAGAACTCAAAGAAAGTTTTAAAAAAGCTTTGCAGAATGATGAAGTCAATGAGGAAGAAGATCTACTAAAACCAAAAAACAAAACTAAGGAAGATGTAAAAAGGGTAATATTTATTTATAATACTTACATGTTTACAATATTAATTAGGAATTTCATTTTCAGAGACTTTATTTTTTATATTAAATGTTGATTAGATGGAAACATGCTTTACATTTATTTAGTCTTTAATATAAAATTGTTAAGAGTTTGACTAATTTTCTGATTAAATTGTTTAAATTGATATTTTATTGTTATAGGAAGAAAAAGGCTATAAGGAATGGTTGAAAGGTCAGAAAAAAAATATTGATGAGCAAGAGCAAAAAGAATTAAAACCTCTTCGAGATTTTTGGACAGACCCTAGTTTAGATAAAAATGAAAAATTCTTACGAGACTACATATTAAACAAAAAGTTTTTAGAAAAAGATTCAACAGATATTGATCTAGATTATGAACAGAAAGCTCATGATTCTGATGATAACTTATCAGAAGATGAACGAAATATTGACAAACAGGAAGAATTTGAACACAAATATAATTTTAGATTTGAAGAACCTGATCAAGAATTCATAAAAAGGTAATGAGAATTGATTCCTGCTCTGGTTTTTTACAATAATATGTTCTCTTATTACTAATTATTGGATTATTTATTTATAGATATCCTCGTACATTAGAAAATTCTTTAAGAAAAAAAGATACTAAAAGAGCTCAAAAAAGAGCAGAAGTAAAAGCTCGAAAAGAAGAAGACAAATTGAAACAAAGAGAGGAATTAAAACAATTGAAAGCATTAAAGAGGAAAGAAATTGAGGAAAAGATTGAAAAATTAAAAGAAATTACAGGTATTATAATAATGTATCTTCCACACACATACACACGCATGCTCGTACACACCATACTATTTCAGATAGTGTAAAACAAATGTCTTAAAATGTGAACTGCAGAAAATTCACGTGTTTTTAATTTCTTTACGCGTTTATAAACTTCACGTCGAAAATGTAGATTAGAGTCCAGCGAAGTTCGCCTTAGAGACACGGATTGGTGTGAATAACAACACCATTGAAAAAGCTAAAGATTAATATACAGCGCTCTTAGCGCATACTGTCTTTTATTTTTGTTTATATAACGACGAAGAATGAAATAGCCATGTTTGGTGATCAATACAGGATCGCGAAATATTTTTTTTATTGGCCGTCCGTGGTTTCAGGTTTCAAGTTGCCATTATCCAAGTTTATAGCTCGTGGATAATAGAACTACTGCTATAGGAGTTTTTTTGTAAATTTTTTT
>JAPYZO010004576.1:0-16013 GCA_030522905.1 Torymus flavipes | reverse complement strand
ATCCAAGTCCCGACGACAAAATTAATATCGCAGTGTCGATCTCGCCATGTCATCGGCTCTCGCGAAACAATTGCACGCTCTCCCTCTCTCGCATAATCGAAAACTCGCGAGCGCGGCAATTATTATAGAACGACGAGAGAACGCGTGCCGCGAAGGTCGAAGTAGGATATAAAAGAGTGCCTATGTATAATATGCACGTAGACGAATTTCTCTCTCTCTCGGGTAATGTGATTTTTGCAGAGTTGCAGGATTGCGCTGCGTAAGCGCGCGCGAGAGAGAAAGAGAGAGATCGATATAGAATATATGAAT
Organism: Torymus flavipes; assembly: GCA_030522905.1. NCBI lineage: Eukaryota > Metazoa > Arthropoda > Insecta > Hymenoptera > Torymidae > Torymus > Torymus flavipes. Next base: position 15,704 of record JAPYZO010004576.1, on the reverse strand, counting down.
ATGACGTGTTATATCGAAAGGGAGGTGTGGCGAAGTGGGTTGGATTCAGTTTGCGCGCATATTTTATATGTTTTATTGAAATGAGTGGTTATTGCGTTTGACGATTCTTAACAAGTTTACTATATAATTGTTGGCGGGCGATAAGTGATTTACGAGTTGCGAAGTAATGGAGTTGAGTGTGCTGGCGAAAAGAAAAAAAAAACTAATTTACTTTTGTCATACGTGCGCGGCCGGCTTGTTAACAACTTATATGCATATATTAATATCGGCAATTCGCGCGCGAATTATTATTATTAAAAAGTTCGATAAATATATACCGTTTTGATATAGAGTATCTCGTATTATAAGTTACACGATTTACTTCGGTTAAGTTTCGATGGAATAATAAACCTCAGCTATAACATTCTGTTCAATTTCCCCGACTACAAAACGTTTTCGCGATAAAAATCAGAGATCAACGGCCATAAATCGTCCGCACACATAATCCTAATAAAGACGTATAGTACTTATACCACTCTACGCTCTAAAAATAAGACCACTCCGCAGGTGTGTTCGAGCACGCCAAAATATGCAAATGAAAACCGTCTTCTCTTCACACACGAGAGATCCTCTCCGTCTATCTAATTTCCCCAATCTCTCGCATACGCGCGCTCCGAAAAACCTCTATTTCTCTACAGCTCGCGGCAAGAGATTGATTTTTCGCGCGGGTCCGGTGTCCCATTACGCGCGCGTGGGGCGGTATAAACGAAGGTCGCTCGTTTTTATAATGAAGATCAATTTTTTTTCCTCCACCCTCCCTTTCTCTCTCGTGTCCCTGGTCGAGTCAATTTTCCAGTGGGTCGCACGATGTTTGTTAGAGCTGGAGGTACCACTCCCCGGGAGACTCGTGTTTCACGCGCTGTGATATACGAGAGCGAGATAGAGAGAGCGAGTGGCTTTGTGCAGGCGCGCGTAATTTCTTAATTTTGAGGGGGGGCAACGGGGGAGGTTTGTTTTCCGGGTGAGCGGAGTCGAGTTGCCGAGGGGACCGAGAGAGGGAGATTAGGGGATTGCGTTGTGGCTGTCACTGTATGTTTATATGTCTTTATTAATTGATAGTCCCGGAGGATAAATATTAGTGGTAATACGGCTGATGTATATGTTGCCACTCGTGTCCATTTATTTAATGTGCGAATGTGTTTTTTTTTGTCTTCTCTTTAACCAGAAGGCGATTTATTTTTCCAAAATTTGCATAATAAGTTCGACGATTTGTTTTTCCAATTAATTTTGCATTGGGGATTGGTTTTTTTTTTTTTTTTTTTTTTTTTTTTTTTTTAGGAGAAACACATCTTGTAAATTTTTTTTTGTAACAGGAAAACTTGAGAGAAAAAAAAATGGCTCACGGTATTATATATGGATTACGTTACATTATACTCGCACGCTCATCAGTTTTGCGTTATCAATGGTATGAAAAATACGTCTCGCTACATCTGCACAAACTCGTTTATCTCTCGTGGCGTACATAATTGAAAAAAAAAACCGAGAGCGCATTAAAAATCCGACCTAGAATTACCATTCTTATTCCACTACATCACCGATAAGAACAAAAAAAAAACTGCACTGCCTATCAACCAAAAATCCGGCATTGCATACCGAGCCAGGTATCAAGCTCCAATCTCCCATCATTCGAAATGGACGAATTTGCATGCAAACAACACAATGGCACGCCAAACTACAGCGAATACCGTGACTTTCCTTTTCCCTAGCGTCATTCTTTAGCAATTTCCAAACCGTCATATCACATACACCTCCCGGGAATGTAACGCTCGCTCCAAAGTATCAGTGCTATTTATCAAAATCCAATTAAAGTCAGCATCGTGCAGTCGTCTCTCTCTTTCTCCTCCCGCGTCGACCGACCGTCCGCGCGCAATCTCGACGCGTCCAAGTAACAAAACCCTGCCTGCCCGCGCGGATTCTGCTCGCTTTGAAACGCGACACCTCGCGAGTTTTCCTTTCTTTCTTTCTCTCGTTCTTTCTTCTCACGAAAAAATTCGTTATCTCTCGACACGACGCTTTTCATCTCGCGCTGTGTGCGCCTGCTACTGCTGTCGTTATCTCCCTCTCGCGCGCGCGCGCGTTCTTTTAACAAAAACACGTACATTCGTTCATACACATCTGCACACATAGAGAAAGATACTCTGCGCGTATAGAACGGAGAGGGGGAGTCGGTGGTGGCGGCATTATTACCTGCCGCTCAGCTGAGCGCATTCTTTTCGCGAGCGCACGCGCGCTTAGCGCAACGGCGCGCCGTTTAATTTATCCGCCGACGTCTCTCTCTTTCTCTCTTATAAATAGACACGCCAATAAAGATTGCGCACGTATATAGTACACTGCAGACGGCGTGCTCTTCCGATAAAGGCGAAGAACGTCGCGCGTCCGTTTGCACAGCGGCGTGTGCTCCGTTCTGCCAGTCGGAGCTAACCTCAAAACACGCGCTCCTCCGCCATCGTAGTCGCTCGATACTCACTCTCCTGTATACACGCAGAGAGCTAGACAGGCGAAATGCGCGGTATATATCTATGTTCTTGGAAAGGCGGGGAAATAAACGAAAACTCAATAGACAGAGAGCGAGAGCTTCCTCGACGTAAAACCAATTGACGCGCCACTGCCTACCACCCCTGTATGTTTTCCGCGAACTAACCCTCGCTACTGTCAGTCGCGTCTCTGCGAACACACACAAACACCCGTCTAGTCTGTCTATCCCACTCTCCCTCTCTTGCTTTCGCGTGCGCGATAATGTCATCGGCTGCTCGTTGCGCTGCGCTGCACAGTCCTATCCCGAGAGAAGAGAGAGAGAGAGAGGCGGTGACCCTGAGCTCACTCTCTCGCGCACATAGATGTACATGTAATACGTATATGTATGTATAGAGACGCTCACACATATAGTCGAGTGTCGTCGCGCGCGCGGGAGAAAGGCCAAAAATCGATCAGCGCCGGCCTACTCCCCGCGCGGGCGCTACTCCGTCTCTCTCTCTCTCTCTCTCTCTTCCTCGCTCGCGTGTATGTGTATCCTATATATATAAGTATATATACAACACGAGTGAGAGAGCTGCGACCTATACACGCGGGGGGCAGGCAGCACAATGGGCGCCGCCGCCGCTTGTATATTTCAGGAAAAATAGAAGAGTCGAGAGATGACTGTAACTACTTACATTTTGGTGTGGTCGGTCATGATGCACAGCTATCGGTTCTCCTGGAAATTTTCCGCTGTCCTCCCGTCTGGAGAGTGAGAGGGACGGGTTCCTTCTGGGTTATAATAGGGCGCGGAGAGGCAGACGACGGAAATATCGCTGCAGCGCCGCAGCAACGACGACGAAAACTCGTTTTTGTTTTGTTATTTATTCCAGCGCTGCTGCTGCTGCTGCTGCTCCTTTTCCTTGTTTCTTTCTCGTTTCTGCTCCAATGTGATTACTTCTATCCTATGAGAGTTATGAGGCGCGATTCTCGCGGCTGGACATTTTCCTCCACTGTTGTCGTTTTATCTGCCCGATGTTCGTTCACGCGCGTATTACACATTCGGCGCACCGCACCAGGGCGCGAAAACTCGCCCTCCTATATCTGGGTTGCGTGCACGGCACACGACCTTGTGTCTTTACTCTTCGGAGGGCTGCGAGTGCAATGTAGGTGCGTGTGTGTGTGTGTGTGTGTATGTGTGTAGGTACCTACTGCGCGCGATCTACTACGCGCGGGTCGACACTGACTGACTGACGATGCACACGCTGCAGAGATACGACACCGCGGATGATACTGGAATCTGGATGATATACGAGGCTCGCGCGAGCGACTGTCTCGTCCACACACACACTCGCACTATTATAACTTTATATTGCACTTATATAGGTACCCACACAGCTAAGAAGAGAGACAATCGTACAGTATGCGCGCGCGCGAACGAGCGTGCGAAGACGTCCGTTTCTGTGTCGCGGCGGCTAATAAAACGCCGCGGGCGACACACACGCTCCTCCTCTGTATATATGCTGTTTTTTCGCGACGCAATGTGCTGTTGTGTGTATAACAAACTCGGGAAAGAGAGATCGAAAAAAATGCGTAGGTAGGATACACCACGCAAACACTGCTGAGATAGCTAGGAGAGAAAGAGTGTAGACGCCCGGCGTCCGCGAACGCAATCGATTCTCTCGCGAGTGCCACTACTAGCCTTTATAATAAGTTTATATCGCGCCACGCTGTGTATCGCTGCTGAACAGATGATGCGCGCACTGCACGCGTGTGGCTCGACGTGACGTATTACTTATATAGCTATATAGGTACTAGAACAGTCTACCTATATTAGCTCGCGGGCGCGTGGCTGTATATACACACACAGAGATATGATGCACGTGCGTCGCCAGCAGCAAAGGTCCATCCCCAGGTGACTGTCATCGATTGTTGACGTTACAGCCGCGCAAAGATTCTCTGGGTATATGTTTGGGATGTCGCCTTACAGGCTCTCTGTCTTACTACTCTGTATATGTTGTGAACTTGTGTACGTGCACGCGCGCTCTCTTTCTCACGTACGCACATGTGTGAGAGTCCTAGAGTTTAGGACGAAGGCCGATTGGGTACATGAAACGGTTGACTTTTATTGGTCGACGGGCAACATGGCGGTTTTCGGGGTTTAAATCGTTGAGGCGGGAAAGTCAAAGTTCCCCCATACGTATGTGAGAATGGCGTGGATGCGGAGAATCGCTTGCACGGATGGGTCTGGCCTTGTGGTGACATCTCTAGGCGGCCACTGGAAGGTAAGGTGAGCATGTGCTGAGCTTGAGAGAAGCTTTCCGATGGCTGCAAGCTGGGATAGGTCGGTATTTTTGAAACGTAGGAGAGGGTGGAATTGGAAAGACGGGTGGTTCTTGGTGGTGGTTGGTTGAGATTAAAATAAGTGGCGAATGGTGGGTTGGGATACAGTGGAGTGAAAGCGAACGGCAGTGAGTGTGATTGGTGCTGGAGTTCCAAAATCCAAGTCTTTGAGCTTCTCAGGTTCGAAAGTCAGTAAATGCAAATATGAATTACCTTCTCGCTTGTTTAAACACAACTTTTCAACGTTCAAAACTGTATATAGAGTAAAAATGCCATATTTTTAAATTTTCTGACGCATATATTTAAAGTTTATATAGTACGTAGGAAAAAAACCTAAATATCTGCATGTCATTTTTTGTAAAAAGATGTATTAACATCTAACAGTGGTAATTGATATGGAGAGAAATAATGACGCCATAAAATAATTACAAACCTATAGATTTGTATTCTTGTTTTATTTTAAATAATCCTTTTTACATGTTATCTCCAATTTTCCACAATTTAAATATGCCGAAACATTGTATTTGTGACACTTTTCGTTGATGTTCCCTATACTGTATAATACATGGTAAAGTATTATTACAGCAGTGTGATGTTTCTACTAAATTTTCAATTTTAATCCTTTTTGATGGGTATCGTCTTTACTTCAGGTGGTTTGGGTTGCTAAACAGAAATTTTTAATGTTATTAATGATGTTTCAATGTAGTGAGTGAGAAATAACTTTAAAGGAATACAGGATAATTTAGAACAGGGAATTCAATAAGTACCGGTGTGAATTTTTAAGCTACTTCCAAATGAAAAATCTTTTCTCAGTTTTGTTTTTAATTTCGTTCTCATAAACCGTTTTATCCACGATCTTTACAGCTTTAGTGTCATCTAACTCTTCTCGATTATAGCTCACATCGTGAACTACTGTATCACTTTTATCATTATTTTCTGATTCTAAAAAGTAGATAAGTATCACAAGTTTTGATCTACAGATCAACTTTACTATTATTTATATTACTCATAAAAAATCCCACAAAGGAATTTTTATCATTCAAATAATGATATAGTTAAATGATTACAGTTAAAAATTAAAAATATTTTCCTTTTCGTACTTGTTTTCATTGTATCATGTTTACAACAGAACTTTTGCTTAAATATTGGGAAAAAGGATAAGGAAAACAGTTGAAGGAGCAGGAGGAGGTTGCAATGAGTTTTAAAATCCTCCTACCTCTGCAAATTCATTAAATGCCTGTAGAGCTTTATTAACTAGCTCACCAACAGTTGAAGCAGCTGAACTAGCAGCACTTCCAGCCAAGTCTGTGACTTCAGATAAATTGGATGGTACTTTTGGTAGTTCTGGCCAATGTATTTCTAATTGATTTTCATCTCCTGGTTTAACTATATTACAAAAAAAAAACCATAATTTTTTTATGTATTTAGCTAAAACTGATAAAATTTTTGATATAGTAATAGTAATTTTACAAAAGCCTTACCACCATATAAGAAATTGTAACCAACATTTACATAATACTTTGCAATAGTCGTTCCTTCTTGAGCTTGTTTTGGATAACAAATTGAAGCAACAATAAGTGCACCAGTACTTGAATATACTAATCTTTTGAATTTACCACCTCTTAACCCTAATATCAATCCGGACAATCCACCAACTCCAACAGCGCCAATTCTTGGTAACACATTTGTTTCTTCTCTTAAGTAATCCAATGTGACTGAAATTATATTTTTTTAAATATTTAAATATTTTTTTATCAAAATTTTGTATAGAATCTTCTATTGTTACCTTGACTGTGTGCAACTCCAGTATCGATTGTATGTGTTATAACATCCGTGTATCCACTGAATTGTTTAAAAAAGTCTTGTACTGATTTTCTGACAGTTCCAAATCCTTGCTCCAAAACATTTGGCTCTGTACTTTGTTTGCTATTAAAAGTATTTCTGTTAGATGGAATAGACAGCTTTTATATAATGAAAATCTTTATCTGAGAGCTTTTACTAAATCTGTTAATTTTCAGTGAAAATAAACCATGCAATAGTTTATGTCCTTTAAAAAAAAATCTACATGCAATTTAATGTATTCATCATATTCAGTAAAAGTTTTCTAGATTTTCTTATATAAACATTCTGAAAATTACTTGCTCTTTACCATGGAGGTTCCTTAGTTTCAACTTTTTCAAAAGTATATATAGGTAGTTCAGAGGGTTTTATGAGCTTCTTATTTTGGGCTTCATTGCTGACCGGTTTGGGTTCTTCTTTAGGTTTGATGATAGGCACTGCAGCGCAGATACCACAGGGCATCAAGAATTTCTTGAATAACTTAAAAAATATATCAGAAACAAATGTTAATGTAATGAAATATTTAATTACATAATTTACATACAATTAAATAGTTTAAATAATAATCAACAAACTGAGAGATTTTTAATTAGCAAGCAAAGAGAAAACTCCAATAAAATGTTAGTAAAGTACAAAATTATAGGTTAAATGTACCTCGCAAGATCTTTTCAAGGTTAAACTTACCTTTGCACCGTGCATTGTTCACAAATTTACAATTTATTTTTATGATTTCTAAAATATATCTATAACATGACAAAACTTAATATATTTAAAATAAAATCAGAAGAAATTCATTTCTAAACATCGGAAAATTCTTCACAGGCTCTTTCCGAAAGTTCGGAAGATCTGCAAGAATCCTACACCTGTGACATCTGTCGTCGATAATTTAAAAAAAATATAGTATAGAAGAGCAGTGATAATTTTGAATTAATTTTTAAAAATATATAATTTGAAAATAGCAATATTATGTAATAATCGTTAATAATTTATATTATACTTACATGCATATGGTTTTGAGTAAAATTTTAAATCAGTATTATATTAAATATTAAAAAAAAATTTCCACTGCTTGGGCAAATTTATGTAGACATAATATACCTAATTTATTGGTGAATACAAATTAGACGGATAAAAGTGACAGATAAAATTGATAAAATAATAACAACTTTTATTATAAAGAGAAAAACAAAAAAATATTGTTGTGAAAAGAACATGAAGAAAACTTCAGTTGAATAAAATAAATAAGAAATACCAACAAGAAGAATAAAGATTATTATTATATTACAATTATTATATACAGCATTTATAATATTAATTCCAGATAATTTATAAAAACATACTTTTATTTGAGTTCTACCTATTTCAACTAAAACACCAGGTTGATAGGCATCACAACGATGAATTGGTTCTCTGCAAGTGACATCTTTACCAAATAAATTTCCTATGGTTGCTTCTAAAATTTTGTGAACAAAATCTCGCATGTTTTTTTTTATTTTTATATAATTTATTTTAAAAACAATTTGTAAAAAGCTTTTCAAAAATTTTTAAAACACATGATTAAACTACTAAAAATTTTTATTTTAATTGAAAAAACTTACACTACATGAAGTTATGTTCACTTACATTATACATAGTTTCACTGTATTCATTCTAATAATTTAATAAATTAATAATTATGTATTTTAAGAAAATTATACTTAACAATTATAAAACTATTACAATACAATGTTCTGAAGAAATTTTACATTTATTTACATTCATATAAATAATTTAAATATTAAAAATCATTAGTTATTTTTAATAAACAGACTATGTATTCTCACTAGACTTAAGTACAAGCTTTGTACCTTTCTCTCTCAAAATTATACCTACATTGATAAGTAGACATATACAAAATTTTAGATATCATCATTGTTATATAATTAAATGAATGGCTAAATTATAGTTTTCATAAAATTTTTTATTGTTTTTGTTTTAGAGAAATATTAATATATACTTATGGAATAAAAAATGAAAAAACAATTGGAAAATCTTTTACTAATGATATGAATTTTCATTTTAAAATTTTTTATTTTAAACAGAAATAAAAATAAGCTTTTTTTATGGTACATAATTAATATGACATGTTCAATTAACATCATCACATTTTTTTTCTCATTCCAAATAATAAATTATTAAAGCGTATAATATTATTAAGAATATTCCGAATAAATTTTTGATTTTTAATTTTTCACTTGCATTAAATTATCTATATTTTGTTAATAACATTTCAAATTTGAAGATATATGTATAACGCAAATTTAAAAATGTTATTTAATATAGTTACAAATACTATCATGTTTTTATTTCACAATAAATATTTCAAGTGGCACATCGCGTAATATTTAAAAAAAATTAAATTATTTAAGCATTGGCAGAACATTTTTGTTAAAAATATTGACCATATTTTTCAATTTTTTAAAGCTTTTCATCATAATACTTATGATAAATTACATTTAGTAAAAATTGAAATATAGGCTTATAAAGATTTTAAACAAAGATTTGTAAAAGTCTTATATTTAGTGTATTTGAAATGTTTGTATACAGTATACACATTATTCAAACGCCACTGCAGGTTACAAAGTTAATAAATTTTTGGAAGTTGTTTTTAACTTCCTCACTATCAGCACTTTCATCCTCGAGATAAAGTATAAAAGTCATTGAACACATAACTAAACAATATTCTTTTATATCACCCTTTTATCGCCTGACCTTTTAACATTGTAATATTTCATTAATAACGTAAGAATGTACACTAATAAACTGTCAACAGTGAAGTGAAATCAGTCTATTATTTTAGAAATACTGGAACACAATCGTAATAAAATCTAAGTTGTTTGCGTTGTCGAACTTTGAGCGGCAAGCATTTCTTCTTGTTGTACTTTTTTACGGTAAGTATCTAAAGTTATTTGTATTGTCTTTTCAGAATATCGACAATTTTCTGCACCACACGTACACGTAAATGATTTGCATTTTATTATCCAGAACTTCTCACCGTAGTCGAATCTGGAATAATATGTAAATAATTAATTAAAACTTTAGTAAAGGTAAATTTTTATGCTAACAACAATAAAATATCTTTACCACATACCCCAACTCTTCATCAGTTTCTATGTCTCTATTAGCAAAAAATGCAATCCTTGGAAAGTGAAGATCCTGATGTTCAACAAAAACTCTTACTGGTAATAAGTTTGGAGCACAAGAATGATTGATAAAACGTGCTAAGTTCCCGTAACGCCTTGCATCTATACAATAAGTCTCGCCATCCTATGTTTTGAAAAAATTAATTTTTTTAATTACTTTATAAGAATTTATAAGAAGAATTTCACGCAATAAGAGCTTACCCTATTATCTAAGTCAAAAAGATAAGAATCATCTTCTCTTTGATCTGCTTCGGAATCAGAAATTATTTCACCTACATATTCACATACATATGTACCTTTTGGAATACGTCGCAAAGTTCTCAAGCCCCAACCCTTCCCTTCGGTTCTAAACAACTGAAACCGCTGTGTTAGACCATGCTGCACCACACGATTATTACAAGTTATTTTATTACAATCACAAGCTGGATTACATTCAAATAGCATAGGAGGATCTGAAAATTTCATAATTCATAAATCGTTATTTAATAAAATTTTGTCAAAAATTTTTACCAGTATGTAAAATATATAGTTATATATTTATTATAACTACCCACCGGCATAATTAAATTCAGGTACAAGTTTTCCTTCTTCGTCGTACCAACAACGTAAGCTAATGTTGCCGCACAAACACTTATCTGAGCTACAAGTATCTTCACAGCGACATGATTGTAACGACGATATTGTTCGATCAACATTTACATTGCTGGTGTAACAATTTTCTGTAACATACACGAAATCGGTTGGTTTATCTTCGGAATCCAAGCCGTTCACGCATTGAACAGGATTTGACTCCTTGCCTCTAGAAATGTCACTGAAATAACATAAAAAAAAAACATTAATTACATTTTCCAGATATTATTCAAGTTCACAACAAATGAATAAAAATTTACTTTGTTAATATCCTAACTGTCCTCTCCAACAAATTATCCACTTGTTGGTTGACTTTAAAATTCAACTTAAGTGCGTTCATGGTATCTCCAGTTCCGCCACAACAGTCTATGGCTGTTTCGCCTATGGCATTTACTTCTCCGATTTTGGCACCTCTTGACAACAATAAAACACTCACGGCATACTGATCTTGCCGAGATGCTATGTGGCTGTAAACAAAATTAAACGTTACCAAGAATGAATATTAGAAATTAGTTGCGTAACGTAACAAGATAAGTAGTGAAATCCTTACAGTGGTGTATCGCCGTGAACATTCACTGCATTAACATCGCATCCTAAGTTAAGTAATAGTTCCGTGATTTCAGAACTACCGCTAAAAGCGCTCCAATGTAGAGCAATATTTTGTTCTGCATCCCTAATAAGTGGATCACACTTATTGTCCAGTAAAAATCGAGCCACTTCAGTGTGACGAAACTCGCAAGCCCAGATTAAGCTAGTCCATCCCCCATCATCTACTGAATCTGTTTAAAAAAATAAAAAAAAGAAACATTTAAACATTTCTTATTTACAAAAAGAAAAAGCGATAAAATGAATAATACAGCAGTGATAATTACCTACTAACGTTCTAGGTACTTTACATTCGCTTAAAATTATTCTACAAACTTCCAAGTGACCTGATTTTGCAGCCATGTGCAAAGCGGTCATACCGTCTTCACCTTTCAATGTAACATCGGCGCCACAGCGCATCAGATATCTGACAACGTCGGTGTTGCCGGTAGTAGAAGCTAACATTAAGGGTGACAATTGGTTCCTATCTAAAACATCCAATTGAGCACCGGCTTGCACGAGTACATGCACGCAAGCCAACGAACCCTTATCGGCAGCTATGTGCAGACATGTCCGTTGACCTTGATCGCGGAACGAGTGGTTCGCGTTAAAACCACATGCTGTGTAGTGGCAAAATCAAAAATTTAATCATAATATTTTATATTTTAAAAATTAACGCTGTAAATTTGAATAAAAATTTACCTAAAACATTCACTAATTTCTGTAACTCTCCATTCTTGACAGCATTATATAGGCTCATAAGGGTGTATCGCTCTGGCTTTTCACCGTTTGTGGTAGTATTAGGCGTTGGTTCGGGAATCTTAATAACATCGGGACTAATCAGAGGTTCCGTCGATTTTTGTATAATCGGTTGTTGCTCGGCGAGCTTTGTGTTGTCACCCGATCCGGGCAACGTTATCTTGGCCGACGGACCTTTTGATTGTTTGCGCACTGGAACATTAGCTGGCTTCCGCTTTCCGGTCATGGTAATGATCACGTCGAAGGACATGCCATAACTGCCGCAATGGGGACAGAGAGGCTTTTTGTCGTAATACATTTCGCAGTCCCGGTGATATTGATGCCCGTTCGAGCAGTGAACAAACTTGCCCTGAGAGCAGAAGAACCCACAAGTTGGACAGCAATTGTGCCTGATTAATCTTTCCTTGTGAACGCGACAGAGTATAATGAATGGAATTCGTGAGCTGGGTCGTCGCATGGCTACATCATCGTGATCGACTTCATTGCTGCAGCCGACTATGCGATTGTCGATGGAGTCCAATGCCGTGCAATATAATGGGGCATCGGCGCTTGTGATCGTTACAAATAGTTGCGATCGCACTTCGCACAAGCATTGTAACTCTAATTTCTATATAAAAATGCATTTGTATTTAATATCATAAGAAATGAATTATGTATTTTATTTGCTTTTAACTCACCTTGTTAATCGATTTATCACTATGTACATTATTCAAGATAGCTGTAGATTCTGGTTTAGATGCCATTCCTTCAGCTGTGCTAGGACTTGGTACAGTATTCCTGCGTGTTCTTTTTATAGGAGTCAGATTTTCTAAAATGAAAATTACATTTGAAATATCAAAGAAAAAAAATAATAAATAATTTATGCATGTATATTTTAATACCTTCTATTACGATCTCTTCCATAGAGTTTTCAGATTCCGTTGCAACAGGCAAACTCTCTAAAAAAGAAGTTCAATTTAGAAATTCCATATAATTTTAAAATTTAAAGAAATTTTTTTTTAATAATCAGAATAAAGAAATAAATAATTTACCTCTATATATACCTCCTTTGGCTATTTTTCTAGCATTTCCAGCAATTCGAGATTTGTTTCTGTCCCTCTTCAATTTTAGGCTTGAAATGGGTTTTAAGAACGGTTTATCTGCAGTTTGCAAAGTACCATTACTATTTACTGAATCACTATATCCTGGTTGAATAATTTCACAACTTTTAATTATTGGAGTCAATTTTGGCATTCCTTCATATTTATTAGATTTTGGAGAATTATCATTTTTTATAGGACTTATATTTTTGGGAGGTGTTAGAGGACATAATTTGGGCAATGCTTTTTTCTCTGTATTTGATTTTTTTGGATCTAATGGATTTAATTTAGGCAATTCTTTTCGCTCTGAAGCTGCTCGTGGAATTTCTTTTCTTTCTGTATTAGATTTGACGACTTCTTTTCTTTCTAAAGGTGATTTTTCAACTTCTTTTCTGTCTGGCATTAATTTTGGTACTTCTTTTTTTCCTGGTATTAATTGTGGTATCTCTTTTATTTCTGGAATTGGTTTTATTTTATCTTTATCTGGAATTAAATTTGATACTTCTTTTGCTTCTGGAACTAAATTGAGTGTTTGTTTTTTTTGAGAAGTTGGTGGCTTAGGCACTTCTTTCGGTTTATAAGAACATTCGCTTAGCTTGCTTACAATATCTTTTTTTCTTGAAATCAACTTTGGCATCTCCTTTTTTTCTGGGGTCAATTTTGGTATTTCCTTTTTTTCTGGCATTGGTTTTGGTATTTCTTTTTTCTGTAAAATTGGTGTTTCTTCTTCGTGTGAAATCAATTTAGTAGGTATTTCTTTTTTTTCAGGACTTGGCTTAGGTGTCTCTTTCTTTTTGTTTACATTTTTAGATGTTTCTTTCTTTTCAGGTAATTTAGATATTTCTTTTTTTTCTGGAATATATTCATAAACTTCTCTTTTTTCAAATTTTCTAGGACGTCCAGGCCGACTATACTTTCTTTTGGTACTTTCTTCAGTATAATTAAATTTTTCTTTTCTTGCCATTGCACTCTCTAACACTGTACCTCTACCTAATTCCTTAGATAATCTTCTAGCAGATCGTTTTAATCCTAATTCTTCGCTAAAACTATAATTGGCATTATAATATTTATTAATGATAAAATAAAAAAAAAGTAGCTAATATACATATATATATTAGCTACAATATTAAAAATGTATTTGTTATTTTAAAATACCTTGGCTCCCTCGATCGTTTTTGTCTACTTTTTCTGGTGATGGTTTGAGCTGATTCTGATTCTTCAGAATTTTTCACTTCTGATGATGTATCACACATACTTTGAGCATTCAAATTTAATTTTGGATTCAAGTGTGGGCTATCTTGAGGTTGGTTGTCTTTTTGTAGATTAGTCTTGTCAATTTTTTCACTTTCATTCATTTTTCTATTTTCATTACTTGCATTTGGCGATTTATTATTTTTTACATTTGTATCAGTTTTATTACTTGTAGTATCTGATTTATTTACATTTTCACACACTTCATCAAAATTTTCAATTTTCACTGACACACCACCAATTTGATCACAATTAACAAGTTCATCTGGCACTAAAGATAAATTTGATGCACAACTAGAAATCTTAGTTTTTTTACCATGATCCGTGTTTTCATCAATAGTTCTAAATGTTAACACAATTCTTGGAATATTACCATCTTTTTTATTAACATTATCTTGTTTTCCTGTTGTATCATCGTCTTTCTTCGATTTTTCAGATTTCTTTTCAACTAAATTTTCTTTTATCATCTTTATTCTGATTTCTTCATCATGAGCACTAATACATTTGTGTGCTCTTGTTGCCCTCACATTTTCTTCTGGAACTTTAACTTGAGGCTTTTCCTTTTCTTTACAAGTTACCACTTCAGTTCTATTTACTCTTTTACCCAAATCCGCAGCTTTCTTTGATCCTGTCTTATTAAATTCATTAGTCATGCCTTCAAGAATCTGTTGAATACTGAGTTTTTCATTAGAGACATCTTCATCTTCTGTATCATCCTTTTGAGATCCAGTACCTGTACTGGGCTCCATATTCTCTGATTCGGACATGATGCAAAATTTAAGAATTTCTTATATCAGCTAAGTATTTTTAGTAGCCTGTAACAAAATTTCAAAACATTCAGATTTTCAAGATGTCAATTTACTTAGATTTTAAAGATAATTTAAAATATTATGTGAAATAATTTTAGAAACAAATTACAAATTTTTAAACATATTTATTTCTTATCGACAATATTCATACATTTCGTTTTTTTTTGTTTTTTTTCATCAGTAATTTTATAGTTGGGTGATACCAAGTGATCATAAACTTGCATTAATACTTATATAATGAATGATATGCAATATCTCATGTATATAAAAAATGTACTATTAAAAATAATCAGAAAATAATCAAAACAGGCAAACATAGATTAGCAAGTATTACAAATTTAGCAGAATCAACAGCTCCAAAATTTCCCCAAAACTCCACCACACAAGAAATAAAAAAAAAATGTTATCCCCTTCAACCACCAACTCCATCACCTGGTATCATACCTTTCAATCTCTCTAATTTCCATTAAACTCCCGACAAAAAGTCCGTCAGCAAAAGAAAACTATATACGCCTCGTCTACATTTACAAAACGATCATCCAATTTCACGTGTGCTCCAAAATCGCGATGTCAGCGTCACGGGGGCATTCAGAGTTTGAGACGAGACCACCACATAGACTCCGCGCGCGTCTACCAGCCAACATCATCGCGCCTACCAGATTGCTCTGTACTCCTTCCTCGTCCTTTTTTTTTCACAAAACCACGACCTCAATTTCCCTCGCCAACTTCATCGA
>JAPYZO010004575.1:0-12531 GCA_030522905.1 Torymus flavipes | reverse complement strand
CTAATTTTAATATAACAAAAACTTTAATGAATAAGAAGTGATAGACTTTTATTAATAGTGTAATAATATCCATAGAAAATATACTTTTTGCGCAAAATAGATTGATCAACATTCGTTCGATTTAAAGACATTTTTATTTCTCAAACATTCTGAGAATGTATACGATATCTGTCAGAAGCCAGGTGAGAACATACAGCTCGAGCGTCGCGATATCAAAAGACGTTTCATCCCGTCCTCTCGCTCCAGCTCCATTTCATGAAATATATCCGGCGTACTTAGTTGCAATATCGACTTTAATAAATACTCCAAGTCGCATCGTCGCAAGCGGAAGGAAGTCTCACTACTCTTGCCTGCGCGACTCTCCTCCCTCCTTCACTCGGCAGGAAATGTGCGAAATGAAATTCGGGCCCGTGTAAATGGGCAGGTGGTAACTCGATATCGGCCAGAAAAGGGCTTAAGTAATCCTATTTCCGCGTTTCCTCGGTAAAATGCACGCCGCGTTTTCTCTCTTTCTCCCTCCACCTCCCCCCTCCCTTTCTAGGGCACCCTTTTTTCTCCATTTTTTATGGTTGACACTCCAGTACGCGACCGCGCGCTTCATTAAAAACGCTTTGAATGCAGAGTTCGTCAAAGGTATTTTATAATTACAGGAGAGTTTTATTCAGCTCGACTGCCCTTTAAAATAATTTGCCGTCATTAAGAGTGATACCGGCAATGGACTGACGCATCATTCATCCATCTAGTTGCTGCGTGTTTCAGATATAGTTAAAATAATCTGCACTTCATTGAGTTCTTTATAATGTAGGCCATCAAATTTTATTCCTAGAACGTATTTATTTTTATAAAAGACGAATGGACAAAAGTTGCTTCTGATTGAAAAGATTATACAACCATGTTTTTCCAATAATTGTTTGTGAAGGAGATCGTAATACATGGCGCGAAAGCGTGAATTCAACGGCGAATGTTTATATATTCTCGCCGGAATTTCAAGGATTCCTTGATTTTCTCCGGGTAAACAATCTAACAATCGAGTTCTAGCGAGTGAGCGGAGAATAGAGAATCCAGGGCTGCGCCCGCGCCGCTGGGTCTTGCCGCCCGACGTACTGTGGAATGTAAATGAGTGCAGCTATGCCGAGAATAAACTCGGCAGTCGAACCGTTCTGATGTTTATGCAGTATCTCTGCGTATTCGCGTTTGGTTTGAGCAGCGTTAATGAAGCAACGTGTTTGCAACCTTTGCGCGCCGGGGACTCTCAAAGGCTTCGACTTTCTCGCTCTGGCTAAACTATTTTCCCTACCCGGTATGTTATGTTGATCGAACAACTTTCTTCCTCTCTGCCCCGAAGCCGGCGAGCGCGCGCGTTTTTTTCGTATAAACTTTCTTCTTCCTTTCCATTACTTTGCATTTCCCATGCATACGTTTTTCAAACTTCATCCTCCGAACTCTTTGCATTTCCACCTTATGCATTGCGCTTTCGGAATGGTGAATGAATACGCAAAATTGATTAAAATATATAATCGCAAAAAGTGTAAAAATGCAAATCGAGGTCTTATTCTATAAACATGCCTTTTAGTTAAAAGAATGGTGAATTCATGTGAGCAGTTTTGTTTTGGTTTAGTTCCGTGGCGAAGAAAGTGCGTAGGTGCATCGTAAAACTGTATTTTTGTGCGTTTCGTCTTTATTGGCCTCATAAAAAGGTTGTGGAAGAAGAGAGGGATAAGCGTTTGCGCACGTCAAATGCGTTTCAATTTAAGTTTACCCCGGCGTTGCATTTATCACACAGCTGCCGCGAGTTGGTTTAGGATGAATTTATGAAAATTTCATACGCAAACACACTTTCGCTCGCTTGCTTTTAAACCGAAGCAAAACCTTACGGCGCACTTTAAATGTGTATTGCTATTTTGTACTTGGATGCTTTTCTTTTACATAAATATGAGGTACATTGAATCTATTGTTTATTTCGTATTATTAAGAATTCAAAATTCCTATTGGATCAAAGCATGAATTTTTAATAAATATTTTTATTCCAACATTGTTTCATTTCTATGCGTGACTAAGTGTTGTTAAATTTTTCAACAGTACACAAATAAAGGTATTTGTTCTGCTTTTGTAAATATATATGTGTACATAAGAAAACTTTTAATTAATAAACCCTGTCCAGATTGTTTTGCTGGTTTCATAAGTGAACAATAGCCTCGATTTATTCAATGCTCAAGGTAAATTGTATTTTTTACAAAGTAAACATCATATAATGAAAGATCCATGCTACACTCGGAACAATATAGCACTAGAAATTTTCACGCTGCAACAAAGCGATTGTTTGCAAGCACGAAATCATCGCTGTCGGAAACTCGGCTTTCCTGAAACATGAGGATCGTTATACGTACACCTCGAGTGAAACTCGCAGGTGGCTATTTCGCTCTCTCAACCTTGCGCGTACACGAAGGGGGTGCGGATGATGGGCATATAGAGCATGCCGCAGTAGGACGTAAGCAGAATCAGCAGACGGCTCCCGAGACCGCAGCGTCCGGATTCATTTCATCACGTCGAAGTGGCCTTCAAGAAATGCAATTTAGCCAGCTGCCAATGAAGAGATGGCCCGAATAATTGGTGCTTAGCTTACGAATGCGACGACCAAACGGTGTGTATACGAAACGGGACGAAATTGAACGTTGATTTGTATTGTTGGATGTCATTATTGCTGTTTGCTTCGAAACTTTGGGTTTGCAGAAATTAATATATGTTAATACAAGCGACGGAATTTGGAAAATGCCATTCGTAGATTGAATTTGATACGCAAGAATGATTGATACAATTTCAAGTTGCACTCGGAATTTCCAAGCGATTTATAAGAGTTTGGTAACATAAAAATTGCAAAACCACTTTGATACCCAGAATAGGTAATAAATGCAACTCGATTCATCTTTAGTACGTCGTAGTAAAGTGTTGCATGCTATACCACGGTATTGAAAATCTTTCCTTCAGCTGTAGCAAGAAAGGAAAAGAATATTTATGACACGTAACTCGTAAATGTATGAATACGGACAGAGCGCTTTTCTCACAAGTGACTGGATTTCGTCACCGATATACAATTTATGACGAAAATAGAATGCTTGAAATTAAAATATAGACGCTATCAGGCCCTATATGTAATTTCAAATCATGCGTAAAATACATCCAACGCAGGAATACGTTTATGTTTATGTTATAGTTATCGTATGTATATTTTAAAATAGAAGATGTAGTTATATTTGGTTACTGAAACATTAAATATTATAAAAAAGCTTTAATCGTCTTTGTACGCATATTTTCGCTTATGCACCCCGATCTTAAAGATTCGGATCCAAACATATCAGATCTGCCTGCATGCACTGTCCCCACGCTCACCATCGGCCACGGCGATCGTGGAAAAGTAGCGTGAACCGCTCGCGGTGTGCTCGGCACTTTTTGGGCAGGCGTAAACTGGCCGGGTTGTAAAAGAGGACGTAAGAATCTTGAGAACAAGCAGGTGCGACGATTTACGCCGTGAGACTGCTCTCCAGCGCTGCCCAGATAGCAGCGGCGACGAACCCTCTCTCTCTCCGCCCATTTTAAAAGTTACGTGCCGCCGGCACGCTTTTTTCGGAAAATTTATTTGAGCGGTACCGCAGCGAGTTAACCATCCTTATTTATTTTAAAGCTATCGCGCGACGGCTGCTATCCCGTTTTATTTAGGGCGGATAAAATAAGACGTTCGCGGCGCGGCTCCACCGGCGCGCGTTTGTTTCTGCGCGCGCGGGGAGTTTCATTGTGGCATAAGAGCGATAAATTACGGTAAGGGTTGCTGTAAGAGCCACTTAGGACTTTCTTGCCGTGCGCGTTCACTTTTACCGTTCTTTGCGTACCTGACCTTTTTAACAATGTCTCTGGCGTCATGGCATTAATTACATACGTACGAGTAATCGGCCTCATGTGTGAATTTAATTGCGGAACTTGTCGAGACTTTTTATATTTTGTAAAAGTCTTCATAACCGTTGGCAGTA
The DNA here is from genome assembly GCA_030522905.1 of Torymus flavipes. Lineage (NCBI taxonomy): Eukaryota > Metazoa > Arthropoda > Insecta > Hymenoptera > Torymidae > Torymus > Torymus flavipes. The sequence continues at coordinate 8,509 of JAPYZO010004575.1, read as the reverse complement.
TAATTTTACTCGATTTATCTTTAAAATGGTACAATTTCGTAAACATTAAAAAAAACCTCCTTATAAGAGGTGGTTTTCTTGGAGGTTAGTCCGAAGTCTTAAAACTTGGTCAGACTGTTTATTACTTAAAATACAATTTCACATAAAAAAATATAAATAAATTATTAAAGAATTTTGAGAAATAGTGTGTCTCTGCATATATGCAGAGATATATAATATATATATTATTGTAAAACATGCTTATGTTGTTGCGCATAGGATAACTGAAATTATCATCATAAATAACTCAAATCTTTGTAGATAGACTAAGAAACGCATTGGTATTATATATGCCCTCCAATATGCTATAGTACATTATGTAACAGTGAGAAAAATCGCTTTTAATTTCTGCAGGTGGCTCTCTGCCTGAGGGAATCATCGACTTTTCTCTCGAGTTACATGTAGTACTTTATTCAGATCTCAACTGTGGCCACTTTTTTGTCACATATAATATTGAAGTGTAAAGGTATAAATACAAAATATGCTTTTCAAATTATGTTTGATGCTGCTATGCTGTTGATTATATCTGTGTCCAATTACTAATACTATAGTCTATGTTAGATATGTATGACTTTTTATTTTTGTACATGAAATTATCACTAATGAAAAAGAGAGTTCTCTTGAGCTTGAGCAAGTTCTGAGTCCCTTTTTAATATTTGTTAAAACCCTTATGACACTCTCTCTGAAGAGAGACTCGACTGGCGTTTGTCATCGATGTCGGCGAACAGTCGTGACCTGGAAAATCGATGACCACGTCTCGGTTTTCGAGTCTCTCTCCGTTGGCGAGTAGAAGAGAGAAAGAGGGAGAAAGAGAGGGGGGGGAGTCTAGAGGGAATCCTTTGTGACAGTCCTTTGTAAAACGATTTTCTTTTGTTTCAGGTACGTATGGATATATCTATTCTCCTTCTTCAACCCCCTGAACCCCCACTCGTCGTTTATCCGGGTTACGGGCATCGAGTGAGTACGACAATATATATACGTATTTTTCCTCCGCGTTTTCTCTATCTCTTATTTTTCCCGATACTCTGATTCGATCTTTTTTGTTGCCCTTAATTAAAAACCAACTAGCGCAAGCTCCGAAAAATCGATGATACCTTGACGGCTATACATTACTACACATTACTACGCATAAATGGTACTTGGAAATCAATAACAGGATTCACTAATTTCTTAGATATAAAATTGGAAAGTGGTAATAACATATATTGTGTTAAAGCTTTTATAAAAGTGTATTTGCGCTTTCCAACGATATTTGTTATTAATAACTACTAAAAATGATTAAATTCTTAATTAAGTTTTATCGGTCTAGGATAAATTTATAATTAGGAAACTACAAAGGTCTTAATAAAATTACATAATAATAATTTAAATAGATGTAATGCACTACAATAAGAATTTTATTCCGTATCAACAGTAAATATTTAAAAACAAAATAAATCAACTCATAGTCATGTCTATATTCGTAAAGACACAACTAAGTGAAGTGTTTATAATAGTCATTGTATTATTGTTTACTAGATACACTGTCAATATTTATTATCATTCTACGGGAAAGGGGAGTAGCGAATTCAACTGGGTACCAACAATAAATCAAAATTTTTTGAGTGGGACACCGATTAGACTCAATTTTTTTGTTTCTCTGAGTTATTTTGAATTTAGAAAAAAGCTTTTTGCTAACAATAAACTTATTTTTTTAAAAACCTTCAAAAATGAATTCTCTACAATCTTCGTGGAAGAGTCTCACATACATTTCAAAAGAGAAAATAAAACTAGAGAATGCGAACTTTCATTCGCTTATTACAGAATGAAAAATTATAGCTCCTTCAAAAGTTACAACAGCATAATTTACACAAAATACAGCGAAAATGTACATACAAAAACAATGTACTCTTTTACATACAGAAACAATTTTCCATCAATTGAGAGTTTGCAACGAAAAGGGATAATTTATGTCTCCTTTCCGTTCCCATGCTCTTAATTATCTCAATCTGCATCAACATATCTCAACGGTTGACACCCCTCAGTTCTAAGATACAGCGAAGAGACTCTGTCACTGCACTGATCTTGAGGGAAAATCGCACCTCTCCATCTTTTTACGAGCCAAGGGGTGCGTGTAACCGTGAGAAGAAGCTCGGTGTAGGCAAGCGCAACGAGGGACGGGACGGGGGGTGGGAACCGCAAAGCGTCATCTCTTTTTTATTCTCGCGTCTGAAGCGAAGCGCGAATAATCGCAGTAAAATTCGGTTCGCTAGCTTGTGAAACTCTTTGAGCTATGTACGTCTCTCCGCGCGCAAGTGTGTATGTGTGTGTGTCTCTGCGCGGGTACGCATCACAACTCGGTGTATACATAAAAGAACGGCTGGGAGGCTCCGCCAGCGCGTCCACGTTTTTCCATCTCTCTCTCTCTCTCTTTTGCGCTTTATCTTTGTCTTTCTGTCGGCCGCGTTCTCTCCTCTCTCTGTTTACTCTACTTCCGTAAAAATCGTCGCTCTTTCATAATTTCTTTGAGGAGCGCAAACGCTAAAACCGAGAGCACTGCTAGTGAGGGATAATGGAATTTTACTGTGAGGCCGGCTCGAATAGAAGATGCGCTCGTTTCCTGTCTGCCACCTCATATGTATTAAACCTGTACATTTGAGGAAATTCTCTTGAAACTGAGAATGAAAATTTCTCTATATTTCTTCCCGGTATGTGAAATTTCAATATCAACGATATAGTGCAAGATTAACGCTCGTTAGAAGCGGATTGTTTTCTGACTCTATTATATTTTAAAACCCGTTTATCTTTCTACGTATATAACCATAAAACTAATAACGTTTATTCCAAATCTAACTAAGTTTTGTCATTTGGATTTTCGGAATATTTTTTTTTATTTGACATTTTTAGTTGTTAAAGGTTTTGGTAAATGAAAAGAATCATTTATTTTGGAATGATGAATAATGAAACAGTAAATATAGTAGTTTTATATTTTAAGAGATTTCGGAAATGTTTTTCTTGTTCTAAAATAAGATCTCAGAAGTTGTTTTCCATTAGCTTATTGTTATTCAGGTGAATATCATGATTTATGATATACCTCGCATAAAATACTAAGCATGATTTATTATATTTTCCGAATATTCAATGGATTTTGCATACATTTCCCCAAGTAATCTACACTTCGCATTCATAAGGCAAACTTTGATTCTTCTCATTTCATGCAATCATTCAGGAAAATGGAATGACTACGTGCTTTTTAAAGACTTTCGTCTGTACGGGACGAACGAGCTTAAAGCCATCACTTTTTCACCTTCGACAACAAAAAATGATACATCTGTGTAGAAGAATGAGTGAGTGAGGGGGGCTGGAAGAGAGATGCGGGAAAAGGGAATGACTGGATATTTTCCGGAAAGGATGGGCCCTTACCCGCATGTACGCACCACGCATAAAACTCGTTAGCAGGGCGAATTCGTTTTCCAATCCTCTCGATACCGGGAGTCCGTTCTGCCACTCGTCTCTGCAGGCAAGAGGATGAGAAAGGGGATGAAATAGAGAGATGGAGAAGAAGGAGAGAGAGAGAGCCACAGCATGTCAATAGATGGAAGGAACGACATAAGAAAAGTGCGCCAGTACTCAGAAAATGCGGAATGACTGTGTATTTTGCACACGAGTTCTTTTTTTGGCACGCATCGGCAAATTCGCCGGTGTACGGTTCGCGCACTAGCTTCTAAAATCAACACGTGTACGCAAATTTCCTCTCTTGTCTCTTTCTTTACGTGCTCTTTTTTCTACATCGGAATTCGTCTGCTCTGCAGTCATATGAATAAAACGCTTGCCGAGAAATGGGAAGGTGAGTAAAGAGAAGAGAGCAGGGAATGAAGGAACAGCGAAATCGTATAGAATGCTGGCGTCACTCGCAGGATTCACCGCAATTTATCTCGAGCCACTCTTTTTCTTAAACAGACATAAAGAGAGAGAGAGAGAGAGAGAGAGAGAGAGAGAGAGAGAGAGTAGTCGAGATACATCAGTTAGATCCTTCAATATTTTCGTAAATAATACAGCGCACGCTTTCTCTGTATGTTTCCACTCGCATCCTTTTTTTTTTATATATTTCCGAAGCATTTTTCTCTTTTAGGGCGACCCATTTCTTCGAGCGCACTACGTGTGACCTAATTTGCACCAACTCGCCCATGAATTATCCTCCAGTTGGTTTTTCATATTGGAACCGCACGTGGTACTCTCTACCTCTCTACAAATAAAATAAATATATTTATTTCGCCTGATATATACTTATTTGCTCAGGGAAAAAGCCGTCAATCTGCACTCGAGAAATTTTTCTTTTTTGCTGGCAGTGATGGAAAAATATAAACTAAATGTGTGTCGTGAATAGTAAAATCTACATTCATTGGCAACATTTTCATCGAGTGCTTTGCACGTACAGCGTAACATACAAAATGGATGCGATTACACGTGACTTTGTTTGATGCAGAAAACGCCATGCTGTGTATAAAATTAATTTTATATTGTAATGAGTCTATCATATTCATTATTAAACATTGGTTTATTCTTTTGGAGGATAAAATTTCGTGTGGATGTACATCGAAATTACAAGATTTAATTAATAAACATTAATTTAATTAATAAACGACACATATAACAGATATACAAATAAAACGGATGTTGGCGAGAGACAATGGCACACAATTATAGTAATAGCATCCCAGAATCTGCTGACCCATCAGGTGCGAAGATACGAGTAGGTTCTCGCGTTGCTCATGTAGATTGCGTCTGGTCGCATTCTCACCCGATGAAGTTGCACCGGTCATCGGATTAGTTCAATCCTGCAGTACGAATGGTCAATAAAATTTCTCCACTTACATAACTACATTTGCGCAAACTTAAACTCACTTAACACAAACAAAGAAGATATTTCTTAATAAATTTTCTGATGCGTACCCTCCACTGCAACTATTCACCAAACTCTCGCTAAACCTGGCTAGAACAGATTCACTCACACAATTACAGCCATACAGTTCTACAAAATGACAATCATTTTTTTCTATATTTCTTAGGTTTGTCCAAGAAATTAATAGTCCAAAAAATATCCCGATTATCTGAAATTAATAAAAATAACCTAATTGTTTTAAACATTGAAATTAATGTTTTCTTTTAAAATTACTTTAAGTTTGTGCACAGGCGCACACGCATACATACACGTTCTAAAAATATACTCTATTTCTAGGATATTATCAATATATTAAGCTTGCAAAATTTGTTCGAGTTTTGCTTATACATTTTTTAGTATTATATTTTTCCTCCATATTTATTTTTAAAAATTCATAAAACACACGCGTAAAAATTCTTTTCACAAAATACGTCTTAACTTTTTAGAAATTTCCAATATAATAGACCGGAATAATTTTTTTAATCCTTGATGCTAATAAAAAAAGCTAACCATTTATAGAATTTATTGCGATCGATAGTATATTCAAAGTTTTAAAAATGTCTCCGTATTTCTCATAAAGATTATTATAATTTCATACGTGTAAAGACGCCTAAATCTTTAACTGATTCATTCCTTGAAATATTAATATTTGTAAAGTCACAGAAGTTTCAAGCTTACGAAACATTCCTCTCGCTGCCCCCCCCCCCTCTCTCTCTCTCTCTTTCAGAAATGTTTTTGGCAAGCTTTCACTTTCTCTTCCTTGCTCTCCCTCCCCCTTCTCTCTCTCTCTCTCTCTCTCTCTCTCTCTCTCTCTCTCTCTCTCTTCTATGGACAACTTCAAAATGCACTCGAGCAACTTTGAAGCATGCACTGCAGCTCTTCGCAGCTTTCCTCACGGCACATCGCAAATCCTCGTTGTAGCCTTTTTTGTTTTCGTTTCCGTTTCTTGCTTTATCATCGAATAACTGTCAACTTCTTTAGCTTAGGAAAAGAAAGTGAATGAGAGAGGGAGGGAGGAAGAGACAGAAATAATATTAGATAATCCAGACGCACACACACCGTTGCCGGTATGTAAGATCCGGAGAAAATTACTTGTCGATGGGAGGAGTTTCTTAGATGGCGGTGGTGGAGAAACTCGCGGACTATATTCGCACGGACGCCGCGACGTAAAGTTTCGCTGTCAGAACAACGGTGACCAAACCCTTGGGGCGCCCAGCGGATCGAACAAGTTCGAAACTGTTAATGATTGCAATGTTGCTCACACACGGGGGTAACCGTACGTGCGCCGGTGCTTTAAGGAGACTGGAAATGAACGAGGTACTTTGCGCGTTGCGCTTTATGTAAATATACTTCTTGAGGTTGAATGTAATGATGGAATTAATTTTGGTTACTGGACCGATAGACTAGTGATCGTGAAGATTTATTTCAAATTTCAAAGTTACTTACTAAGAGATTACTGAACTTTTGAAGATTAGATTGCTTATAACTTTCGGAAGAATTAATATTTTTCAGAAAAACAAAGCTTAAAATATACTTCTTTATCCTTGCTTTTGTCATTTGCTTGTTCGCTATTCATAACAAAATAATTGTAAATTGACAATCAATAGAAGAGACACGTTTTTAACGAATGCTTATTTAAGATTAGGTAGCTCTGATTTTGAGATAAAGAACTTATGAGAACTAATAACCAGAATTGAGTTTCATTTATAGCTTCGAACATGATGAAAGTATTTTTTGAAACTGCTATTTTATTATTATTCTTTATATATTTAAAAAGTTTTTTTTCACTTTTCTAAAAATTAAGTCTATCTTCTAATATGAGTCCCTGCGTACTGAGTACCTATAACAATTTCATTCTTTTTTCGACCTTTCCTTTAACCTTTGTATGAAAAGATTTTAATTACTCTTGCTAAATTACTACATTATTTTCTTTGTAAAATATTAATCATAATTGTAGCTGCTTCACGGAGTACAAAGAGGTACATAATTAAACACTTCTTATCCTATCAAAAAAAAAAAAAAAAAAAAAAAAAAAAAAAAAAAAAAAAAAAAAAAAAAAAAAAAAAAAAAAAAAAAAAAAAAAAAAAAAAAAAAAAAAAAAAAAGCGATGGTCTAGAACGTTAAGTACGAAGAATAATAGTAATGAAATACGTTCACCTCGAAAGTAGAGATGGGAGAAATATTCTCCTGCATAATGCTAGAATTTAACTAATATTTTGAATAATTGAATTTAACCTTTCAACTCCAAATTCCTATTATACTTTAATAAATCATACAAAAACTTTATAAACCCACAGTAAAAATATATTTGTACAAATAATTTAATTTATTTTATATTTATAATGCTCACACAATTTTAATTTATTTGTACTATAAAGCTTACACAATTTTTTTTACAAAACTCAAATGGATTCGGAAATACTATAAAGTATAATTGTTTGTTAAAAATAATGAAACAGTTGATTTGGCTTCGTTATAAATTTTTTTACAACACTGTAACTTTCGTAAATTCAAGAACAAATAACCATGAGTACTTTGATCGTTCCATTACTTTTTAATATCCCAACAGCTTAGCTCAATCAACTCTTACGTTACAAAAACAAGGATTGCCCTCAACCGCGCAAGGAAAAAAGTCAGGATTAAACGGTTAACGGCAACAACGCCCACTATCAAGGAACTTCACGTGTGAAGTGCTTCATTATCCGCATCGCGCAAACACGGCCACGGCGCGTGCTCGGGGGCTCTCGCGAGCAAAATGGATACTTGCAATTTCTTTAATCTTGTTTGTTCAGTAAGCAGGCGGCACTATTAATCTCACCCGCGCCAACGCCGCCGCCGCATATTTTTCTCTCTTCTCATCTCTCTCGCTCACTCGACGGACTATAACGCCTCTCATTGTGCATGTGCATAATCAAGCGGCCGCTCGCATCGTATAATCCTTGCCGCGCTAGTGACGCAGAGTTTACCGAGCGAGCTTGCGCGTGGGGGGCGGCTTTAGCAGAATGACGCGTTATTCCAGCGCGCAAGCGCGTCAAATTTTAAGAGCAACGCCACAATGACAAACGCTTATAATGGCATCATCAGCGAGCCGAGCCCTTTGACGATCTTTCACGATATCGCGCGCGCACCCGATGCAGCTACGTATAAATCGGGATGAGCGCGTGGCACCGTTCCACGTCGTATATATCCCCCGAGTTTTACGCTGGAAATTCGCCTTTGCGATCGCGTCATGAATTGCTAACTGCACGAAGAGGAGAGGCTCGTTATGGTTTTGCAGTGTTTAAGCTGTAGACACACGTGAAGAAGTATAGTATTAGGAGGCGTTTACCTTGAATAATAAATGATCGAGATTCGGGAGTTAATATTATAACTGTAAATTATAGATAGGTGATGGTAAACTTTTCAATTTGAAATCTTGATCTATACTCTTGGTAATTAAAAACATATGATTCAAAATCTTGATTTACTCTTGATAATTGTTGCAATATAGACAAAACAAGTAGTTTACTAAACCAAATATATATGCTCGCTGTAAAAAAAGAATGCACA
>JAPYZO010004574.1:0-10000 GCA_030522905.1 Torymus flavipes | reverse complement strand
GAATCGAGTCAGCACAGACGAATCCCGCGCGCTATGTTACGCTTCCAATATTCATATCCAGAGAAACGCGGTTAAAGTGCTAATACAGTTAAAAGGCGCATCGCTCTCTTCGCTGTGTGTCCTATTCTACCGATCGATTTCGCGCGAGGGTATAATTAACTTGATTCATAATAACAACTATGTTGTACATTGCTCATATAGGCTCATTAAATCCAATAACTCTTAATGTACAAGCTCATTAAAACATCCAATAAAACAAAAAAAAAAACTTCCCATCCTTAACCATACAAATTTCCACGGCTCTCCGCTCGTCCCAAAGAGAAAAATCCGCGGGAGCGAATTACAGGGTAACCTCGCTCACTCACATCCACTCGCGACAAAGAAAATTGAATCCAGCCGCTGTATAGTATCGGGTTGTCCTCTCTCTCTCTCTCTCTCTCTCTCTCTCCTCGCGTCAGGGAAGAAGACGAGGCATTAGCCAGCCCCACACGTGGTCCGAGAGTGCGCGACACATGTGTGTATGTGTGCGCGCGTGTTTCCAGTCTCCTACAGCGACCGTTGGCCCCGACGTTTCTCTTCCCGCGACGATGCTGCGATCGACGAGTTGGTCGTCGTCGTCGTCGTCGGCGAGGGGAAGGTTCGGTGACGAGGTGGAGGTGCGTGTTCGAGGGAATGGCTTTATAAGGAGAGAGATGATGGGTGTGGGGAGGCTGGTGATTGGATGACGAGGAAAAGTTTGGTTGGGTGTGGAAAGGGAGTGGGATTTTTGAGTGTCAGTTGAGAAAAAAAGTTTAGTAAAAATTGTAAGTAATTTTGTAAACATTGCAAGATTATGGCGTAAAGTTAAAAAATTCAAAACTTTACCAGACTTTGTAGAAAGCTTGCAAACACTGTATTATACAATTTTCTGAAAATTATAGTTATTTTTGTGTTCTCATTACTTACTCTGCGTCGTTGCTTTTCGAAAGAGTATGGTAAAGTTTACAAAACTGTACTTGCAATTTTTATGATACTCTTTGTTTTTCATTGTACAATATTGCAAGTATTCCTGGTGGAAATTTAATCTATTTCTGACTCAGAAATAGCGAGTTTTACTGGAGGAATACCAGAAACTAGACATTTTCTTAGATGCTCCTCTCTATTTCTATCTAGCGATGAAACGATTTTTCCAATAGTTTTCGACTATTTAATAGATTGAAAATAGAAAGACTTTTTTTAGGTCGTATAGGCATACATTATTTTGTCTCTTAGCCGACACTTAATTACTAAAAAATCATGATGCAATTGCTTAGAACGTTTGTATTTTGTTTTCTTTTATACATCATACATATATTTAAATCTCGAATGACTTCATGATAGAAAAAAGTAGTTATCTGGAAACGAGGTTCTTTTCAATTTATTGCCTCATTCTGAAACAACAACAAGCCATTTCCGAATACAGTTTCGTCCAAACAAAAAAAGGACCAAAACCTAACCCCGCCCAAACAAAAGAAAACTGCCGACTCGCAGAAAAACACAAGAACACCAGCTTCCGCAAACACAACAAGTGCGCAAACCCTGGGGATAACTGGACAGGTTTCCCTCTATCCAAACACAACTGACCGTCCCTTCGCCATCGCCGATATTCGTGAAATCCTCCGTCCTGCGTCGGTATAATACCCACGCGGCGGCGGTGGCGGCACAGCGCGTATCGTATAAAACGAGAGAGGAAGAGAGAGAGAGAGAGAGAGTGGGGGGGACGACCCTGCGTGCAGTGGGACACGTTGCACATGCGCCTTGCAGATGCGCGCGAGCGCTTTGTGGGAAAAGACCGCTTTTTGAGAAGCGAGGATGCGCGCGTGTGTCGTTCTGTGGGGATGATGATGGGAAAAGTATGGCCGTGGGATCGGAGAGTAGTGGGTCAGTTGGACTGGATGGATTTCGGTGAATGGGGGTTGGGTGGATGAAAGTCTTGTAGAATATATTTTGAACTATACATTGTACAACCAAGTATCAGAAAGAGTGTTTGATGATGATGATGTCACATTATTTATCTATGAGGCTACGTATACAAAAGGAGTAAACTAATTTAACCCCGTAGGTAGTAGAAAAAACTATAAAACATTATATAATGGTCACATTAACAAAAGGATACCATAAAAATGGCTACATTTATAACATATTAACATCCTCATATATATGTACGTGAATATTAATACAAACACTATAAAATATATGTGACAGCATATGTGACAATATTCATACAATGCATTTTAATGCCGATGTTTTTGTAATTAATGCGCTAATTAATCGAGCTAAAAATATTATGTTAAAATTACAAGAACGACGAAGGGAATATGATGGAGAAAATGTATAATATTGAATTTAGAATAGCGCATAAATTATGAAATGTGACTTTCGTAATAATCAAAGTAATTATCAAAATTAATGAATTTCATAATTCACGAGAAATCTATTAGATATTGATTATATCTACTCTGACAGCAGCGAAACTATTTGCGACGCTTCTAATTCATTTAAATCGAAATTATTATCTAAATCGTGGCACGTGTAGCTGCGGAGTTGGTTCAAAACTGAATTAATCAAATAGAAATCCTTCTTTTTTTTCAATAATAATTTTATTTACCGAGGTTACTGAACTTATTTTCTTATTAAAAAATTCACGCGAATTTAATATTTCGCACTCTATTTCATTTTATTGCCGTAATTGATCTCTATAATATTTCGAACAAACCATCAACTCTAAAATGATGATTTTTGAAACGAAAGTACAGTATCAATAAATAGATCTAAACGAGATAAAAATTTATTGGAGCTTTCATCTTTACAAGTTTTTCTTTTTCATTACTTTAGCTACATTCATACTATTTTTTATCATATTATGGATTTCGAATATTCTAAATCAATACAAGATTTCAACACCTGAACCTCCACTCTCCATTAAAAACCATTACCATCACCGTACCAATCTTCCACTCGCTCATTCTCGAATATATCCACACCCACAATCCAGCCCAGCTTTGTTACCCAGTAGCACAAAGCAGCCAGCCTTCTGCTCCCATCCATCCACTCCCCGAAATCACCATCGTGTCCGATAATCGAATCAACCGCTCGAACCACGCGCGCCCGTCTTTTTTCCTCTCTCTAGATAAGCCGCTTTGAAGTGGACGCGCGCACGCGGCCCTTCGCTCTGATAAGGCGAGTGTGTGTGTGTGTGCCCGGATGCGTGCGCGCGGCCGGTTATATCGATCTCGAGGGTGGAGCAGCGCGATGATGCGCGCTTTATTGCCGGGGGCAATTAGAAAGGGAGAGAGAGAGAGAGTGTGTGTAATTGGTAATTGAAGGTGGAGAGATACCGGGTTATCGCGGGTGCTGGTGGATGAGAGAGAGAGAAGAGTTGTAGGCGTAATTAGGTGGCCAGAGGCGTCTTTAATTTTTTTAGGATGGGGAGATTGAGCTTTCAGAGCGTCGTTAGTTTTTTCTTTCTTTCTTAGCGCTGGCGATCGGTTAACATTTGGGCGTGACGAATGTGAAGTCGGCGTCGTATGGGGTAGAAAATCAGTGCGAGGGAAGGCGACCCCCTGCTGGAAGTGCAGCTTTGCAGGGTCCGTGGACGGCGCGACACGTGGAATATCTCGAAGAAAGTGTTGGATGTTGGGATTGTCGATCTTGCTCGTGTTGCAGTTTTTGGAAGTGATGGCAAATGAGTGAATGAGGTGTAGTCAGTTAAGATGTTGTTTCATGATTTATAGAGATGATTGTCAAAGAATTTTTAGGAAAGAGAAGATCTTGCTTACGGTACCGCACTAGTCAAAATGTGTAGATTGTTTTTTACCTTACATACCTTATTTGTTAATGATTTGAAGTTTATTTAAACTATTACATAAGTAAACTGATGCTCAATACCGATGAGTTAGAAGTGGCTGATTTGTCTTTATTTTTCGGTTCAATGTATCTATTTTGTTTTCAATAAATTAATATTTTTAGTTAAAAGTCCTCAATGACATTTTTAAGAACGAATGAATTTTCGTTTTTTTACAAAGAATTTGTATTTTTTACAAAGAAAATTTTACAGAACTGAATGCTAAATGCTGTAATATACGCAAATTTATACAATAAACTTGTAAAAATAAAATCGTTAATAAGTTTTCTCATGGGTCGTCTAATAGCTTCACAAAAATGTAACTGATGGTGAGTACGTTTTAGGATAAAATCAACCAGTGTACGAAATTTCAGCCAAGTGTGAACTTTTTGAATTATTGATTAAAAAAATCAAGGTTTTATAAAATTTTATCTTGTATCTTTAGGCCCAAGTTCTTTAAAAAAATATTCTTTCTATATTCAATTAATTCTACAATAATGTATTATATTAACTTGGGTATAAATCTTAAATCGAGATAAATAATACATCCAGTTGATGCATAAAATTTCTGTCCATCGAATGTGACTAATGTACTTATCAAGATTCTTGTACCATTCAATCACCGATCTTCAATTTTCGATCCGTTCTTATTACGATCATTAAACGATCGACAATAACTCTCAAAAACTCGATACCCAATATCTAAAAACAATATTTTCCTCATACAAATCCATTTCGAAATTCCACCCATGGTTCTTCACAACCATTTAAAACCCCTTTACGCCCACCTCTCTTTCTCAAGCCAGAAGGGTGAAAGGAGGACAAGGTGTGTCGCCCTCTCTCTCTCTCTCTCTCTCTCTCTCTCTCTCTCTCTCTCTCTCTGCGCACGTGCTGTAGATCTTCTCTCCTGCGCCCAGCTCTCGGTCGCTCTCTCGCTTGCGCGCACGGCCTCTAACGCACGCACGCGCTCTCCTTTCCCGTCGACGAACGAACGCGCGCGCGGCCCGCTAAATTTAACTTTCGGCCGCACGCACGCATAGGACAAAGAGCCGGCTGCGCTTGCCAATTCCCGACGGCGACTGCGGCAGCGGGCGAAGACGAAGACGCTTGATTTGCTCGCGCGTCTTGGGTGAGGGGCGAACGAGGATTTTGCTAAGGAGAGAAAAAAAGTTGGGAGGAGTGACTTTTTAAAGGGGATGTGAGATGGTTCAGAGAGAAGGTTGATAATGTTTTGAAAGCGCGATTGGTGTAGGCTTGGGGTCTGTCATGAGAAATTGAAGCAAAAAATTCTTATATGGTTATGTATCCTGAGCAGTCCTACTTGTCGAATAAAATTGGAAGATAATATTTGAAGAAAGTTTGGTAGTACCGACTGTAAGAGTTTCATACAAACTTTAAAGAAAAAAATCAATTTCAATTTATCGGACACTCATTTCAATGTATATGTAGCGCGGTTGACCCTCAGGCTTTTTCTACATTGGACAGATACTTAGCTCCCGCGCTCCTTAATATAAAATCGTATAACATTACTTTTTTGTCATAAGAATACACTTAGAATTTTATGATCGAAAAAACCACAATATCTCTTAACCATCCAACTACATGGAAAAACTTCCTCCCACCTCCATTAAAAATTACACCTCCCCAAGCTCGCATAAACTAATTGAAAAAAAAAAGAAAATTTCTTCGCACGAAACGCAAACAACATACACCTCGCTCCCGATAAATCAGTCGCTGGCCAGCCGCGCAGCAGCGGCTGCCTGCCTGCCGCGGCGAAAATTCCTTTCGGCGCGCGCTGCGGCAGCCTTCGGACCGATTGGCTCGCCGGCGCGCTTTGGCAGCTGCGAGAGAGGGAGAGCTTGCACTCGTGTTCGGGATTTTCGGTCGGTTAGATGCATGAGTTGAACATTTTTTTTATTTGATTTTTGGAAACAGCGAGAGGAAATGATTTTTTGGGGTAATTGTTAATGGTGCGGTAGGGGAGAGAGTATAGTCTGAGATGGTTGGAGTGAGGGTAGTTAGTAGTAAATGAAGTGTAGTAAAAATAGAGTATTCGTGTGAAATATAGAAAGATGAATTGGTTAAATTTATTATTTGCGATTTGTAGAATATTTAACACATTTTAATGAGTAATCTGCTGACTGAATATTTGTAAAAATAAATGAATAAAACGTTTCGAAAACCAAATTTCTTCTTATTTTTTAATTAATCTACACGGAGAATTATGTTGTAATAAATATCACTATTTTCGATAGAACCGTGAAGCAATCTCATATTTTCATGAAATTATTACAATTTGTATAATAAAAATTTCTAATCTTTTGTAATTTTCACTATACAAATAGTAACTTAATTGTAGTAATTTTCGTGAGAAAATGAGTCTGTCCGACGTTTACTATCAAAAATAGTAATTTTGCCTACAGCATTTTTTCAATAATGTAAGAAAATACACTTTTAAACATTCGACCTAAACTCCCGCCCACATTTACAGATTTTCCTCTCCCGCAAGGTAATATAACAAACGCAAAATCTCATTATATACAAAGAACCTCAAAACTCAAGCAACCGAAGCGCGCTCGAGCGCTCGCTGAGCCGTCGGCGTTGCGGCTCTTTGCAAAACAAATTCCTAGGTGATGTCATTAAGTAGACCATGTGGGGTTCTGCCAATCCAGACTGTATCCGCAATCTCGTATCCAAGTGTGACTTCACGTGTGTCTATCTCTCTCGCTCTCTTACTCGGGGCATCGAAGGCTGCACTTGAAGCAAATGAATCACACACAGCGCTGAGAGAGCGTAATGCTCAAATGATCGAATAAAACGTTTTTTTTCTTCTTTTCTGCGAGAGTTAGATGTGGCGTATGCGCGCGATACGAAGACTAAACAAGCGCAGATGTGTTGTCATCGGCAGGTTCATGAGGGGGGAAGAAGATGTGGACGTACGTGTGTGTATTTAGCGCAATCGAGTCGTTTGTGTTGCAGGATTTAATATGAATTTTTTTCCTCGGTGATGCGGCTATCCAGTGGTCGTTAGAAGGAGTAGCTGGAGGGAATTAAATGTATACATATGGGAGAATTAAAGTTAAATACTTTTCATAGAAATAAATGATATTTCGTTGTGCGTTTATTGTGAGCGAAGACTAAATTGCTTTCTGCATCTAGATTGTGAGTTCCTCCCGCTTCAACATTTTTAATTAAATAAAAATTCTCCCAAATTCTAAACTTTAAAACAAACGTAGGAGTATTTGAACCCCATCCCTTAAACCATTATCTCGTTAAACAATCGTGTGCCATCTCGCACTCACTTTCCTGGAACCCCATCACAGGCACCCCGAAAAATTCCAACACCGAAGATCCTCCGTGTAGTAAAAATCGGCACCGTCATGCCCCGCTCCTCGCGACATCGCTCGCTACGCAGAGCGGCAGACAATCGCCTTGAAAATAGAATCTTCGACTTCTCAGCCCTACTCGCGCGTCTCGTGTGTCTAATAACTTCTTCCCCTCTTTCTCCCTCCCTCTACGCAGACACACACACTTGCGGCAACGGCACGCGCAAGCCACGCGAACAGCGCGCGCGAGCGCGGGCGAGAGAGATTTACTCTGCCGCTCGCGCTATTTTTAGATTGTTTTTTACGAGGAGAGGAAGAGAGTCGCGGCGCGGGGCGCGCATTTCCAGAGAGGTGCGTGATGGGTGTCGGACGCGTGCGCGCGGCGGCGAGAAGACGACCGAGAAGGAGAGAAAGAGAGAGAGAGAGAGGGAGAGAGAGAGAGAGAGAGAGAGAGAGAGAGAGAGAGAGAGAGAGAGAGAGAGAGAGAGCTCCCAAACGATGATTTTTTAATGGCAGCTTCCCGGATTTCCGAAAGGGAGGGAAGAAAGAGAAAGATGTAATGGAAGATTTTTTCGAGGGGTGGGGGATGGAGGAGATAATCCAGGGCGTTGTAAGGAGCTGTGGGTTTTTGTGTGGAATGGTCTGGAGAATGTGGATTGTTACTAGGTACGCGTGTTAAACGATTTGTGGAGGAAGCACGTGTAGTGGTCGGGATTATTCTATCGAGGTTCTAATGCATGTGGTATTGATTATGATATGGTACTGGAACACTGCGGTGGATGCGTGTGCATTGTGGTTATTTCGCATTTCTTTCTTTTTCCAATATGTTAGTAGGCCACGAAATGTTGGTAGAAAGCTCTAAAATCAAGTAAATTCTTTTTTCTTAAGTTACAGCGATTTACAATAAAGTTATTGATTTTCAATCCAGAAACCGTTTCAAGAACAGCCTAATATATCAACTATTGTAACATCTTAAGACAAATCAAAAATTTTGCTAGACGACAGGATTGATTGTACTAAAAACAGTTGCCACTCTGGTAGAAAAGATATTTTACATATAATTAATATGTTATTAAATAATAAGATTTTTAATAAAAATCAATATTTGTAGTCTCAGCCACAAATTTATAGCTAAAGAAGGTAATTTATGCTTAAAGTTTCTATTCTCTGAAGTTGTTTAGTGAATATTCACTAATTCGGCAGTGGAGCTATTTTACCTAATAACTCGTGATTTTTTTCCACTAATTCAACTTTGAAGAGTACCAGAATAATTGTTTCAAAATACGCTCTTCCCCCTATTTCTATCTACGTCTATCATCATAACAATCCCTTCACCACCCTATAAGTAACCTCATCAAATCGAACATCTCAATCGCTCCCAACTCTCTCCATCTCGAAAACCTTCCTCCTCTCCATCCTCAAAAGTTCACTGCCTCTCTCTGCTGTCCCCCTTCTCCCCCACCTTAAAAACAAAACGACTCACCTCCCCTCCGAAAAATTCCCTCAAGACTCTCTCTCTCTCTCTCTCTCTCTCTCTCTCTCTCTCTCTCTCTCTGCGCATAAAGAACCGAACGCGCACGGCTGCGCGTCGCGTCAGCTGCCGGCGACAGATTTATCGGGCGCGGCACGTGCCCCGCGCGCGATCGCACCGGAAGAACGCCGCACGTGCGGACCGCGCGTGTGCGCTTGCCGCAACAGGGAGAGAAACAGAGAAAAAGGATTGATCGGTTGCTGTGGAGAAACAGAGAGAGGGAGAAGCTGGAGACGATCGGCGGTCCTTTGAATATGGGTAATGACGAGTCGCGTGAGGTGTGTGTCCGTAGCAGACGCCGAGAGGAAGTTACGGAGATGTGTAATGAAGGTGGGGTAAGGAAGTAGGAGGGTTAGGTACAGGGAGCTGGGGAATTGTAATAACGATTAGTTTATAGGTTATTGTGTCTTGATATGGGTAATGGGGTATGCTTTACGAATGATATTAGAATCGTAAGGGTATTGAAATATTCGAACTATTTCTTCGTTTTGGAAGTCGCTGATGGCTAGAAATAATGAAGTAAGACCAAGAGTAGAGGAGATTTGAGTATACTATTTTTTTTTTCTTTTTCAAAGTTTCTTAAACTTTTTTTGGTTAGACTGACAATTTCACGCTCAACTGGCATCTTTGACTGACACATTGTCTTTGAAATGAAAAAAAACCGCTGCCAATTCATTGGCACGTAGCTTCCTCAAAATAATTTATTGATTCCTTTTATTAAATTAATTTAAAAAATAAATTTTTCACGAAAAAAATTGGAAAAATTTGATGGAAAATATTAACTTCTAATTTTTTCATTTCTATTCATTGCTGTTCCATTTGTAATATTTTATTTTTATTTTAATTCTTGTATGGAATGGGAAACAATCGCAAATACAAACTCTGATGAAGACTATTCTTCATCAAACTTTTATTCTTCAAATCCACTGTCAACGGCATCTCGTCGTACATTAAAATTGTTCTTTGGAATTGACCAATTAGTGCTAAAAGAAGAGCATAGCATAGCATAGCAGTATTGTGTAATTAAAGTAAACAGATACAGCCGATCAGAAAAAAAAAGTTTAAATATACTTAGCTTAGCACCTAAGTATCTAATTTCGATGGGGATAATCCGGAAAATGGTCAGAAATTTATTTATCGACAATTTTCCGGAAAACTCTGAAAATTTTCATTTTTTTTTTCTTAAAACAAAAAATATGTTTGTATTCTTCACGTCATTTTATGACTAAAATATTCTTAAACTTTTTTCTTAGAATGCATATTTTCTGATAAAAAAATCAG
>JAPYZO010004573.1:0-11145 GCA_030522905.1 Torymus flavipes | reverse complement strand
GCTATGTTCGCACTCGCATCGTTTTGTGGGTCAAGAAATTACTAATGAGGATATGAGTTTCAAATTTAATTTTATAAATACGTCACAGACGTAACAATAGATTGTATATGGAAGAACGATCATAAGAAAAAGATAAGATTGTGAGTCACCAATCCTATGAAAAAATATTCAATACTGAATTCAATTATGGATTCTTTCAACCAAAAAGAGACAGGCAACGGAATTAATATTAATACACAAATCCATTTAATTGGAAGTATAAATAGCGAAATATTCTTTACAGATGTGATCAGTGTGAAATTTTTTATCGACGTCCGCAAAGTGAAAGAGAGAAAGACGAGCAACAAGCTATCCACGAAGAAAATAAGAAAATTGCTAGACAATCAATTTCGATTTGCAAAAAGTGCTTACTACACCAGGAGCCGAAATTAGCCCTCTTTACTATATGAGTAAAATTAATGTGTATAATTTTACAATTTTCGAACTTGATAGCCAGTTAGGCTATTGCCACGTGTGGAACGAAACTCTCGCCAGTCGTGGATCTAACGAAATTGGGTCACTGCTATGGCTGTGTATTTCTAAAAAAGTGGAAAGTGGAGTTACTGAAATATGCTTATGCAGCGATAACTGTGGAGGACCAAACCGCAATAAAAATGTTTTTAGTATGTTGTTCAGAGCAGCCAACCAACATAAAAAATAAATATTGTCCACAGATTTCTTGAGGTCGGGCACACTCAATGCGATGGCGACTCGATGCACGCTCGTATTGAGACCTATACGAAGAACAAATCAGTATTTTCTCAGAATACATGGGTGAAATACATGAAAGAGTGTAAACGTGTTTTTTATTTAGTATACTAAAGAAAAAATTTACTTATTACTTTATAGAGTAAGAATTGGTACGCGCTGTCTTTGCTTTTCGAGTCTGTGATTCGAAACTCTAAGATTAACAAGTTTAGTAATCAAGACATTTTTATAAGTACCTTGATTATTTTGCAATATGTAATTCGTTGATCTACATAAAAATGTGATACCGACAACGAAATAATATGTTTATAATATGTAAATAAATCAGACTGTATGTTACTCCAACCGGAAAGCCTTCTTTTGAATTTTCTTTTTTACATTCTCACTATTATTTGTATTTATTCAATACTATTCACATTAAGGTTCGTAATACATTATTCAATGTGAAGTTAATTTATAAATTCTTTTTGTAATGAAAAAGATCGAATCGTGTTAGTCTTCCACGCGAGATCGCGAAATTTGCTACTTTTCGTCTCGGGCTTTGAAACGTGCTAATTTTCGACGCGGGGTTTCAGTTGTGCTACTTTTCATAGCAAAATGAAATGTGCTAGTCTTCGTTGGGAGCGTCGATAAAAACAGTGCGTTGTACTGAAGACGATAGTGGGAATAAATATGCAGCATTTATCCCCTTTTCGGCGGGAAACGAGTACGAATTTATGATAGTTGTGTTAAAAAGTCATATATTGCACTTGTGAATATAGTAGTTTGGGCGAACCTGTACGTTTGTTGCCCTCGCTTCGCTCGTGTAGCAACTCTCGCGTAGGGAGCACACAGCCCACTTTATTCCCTTGATCTATAATACACTATTACAAGTAAACACTTTTTATTATATTAAAACCCTTTACACAGCTCTGAACTACATATGCAGTGGAGTGAGATACGGATACTATATCTATAGATATGGAGAACGGAGGATACATTGGGCTCTTTCTCCATATGTTTCGTGCTGTTCCGTTCCGTGCTGTGCCGTATGTGTTGTCAATTCGCGATCACATGCTTTAACGCGCCCTCTGTAAAATATCGTGCAGAAAGCATAAGAACTGCCGGATCCAGAGAGGGAATGGGTCTCATGGGCCCACCGGGGGCCCACCGCACGATATTTACAGGCGGGGCGTTAGAAGGGCTATATTCATTCTATCTTCATAACTACATCGCTGTATTATTTACTACACTTTATGATTATAACTTAATATAATCGAGTATAATCATGGCTATAGTGCCTCCACACTTGGTCTTTATTAGTAACATATAATATGTATATGCATGAAATATTGATTAAAAAACTTTTAAACTTATTAAATAACCAAAAATCAAGAAAATGACAAATAATACGCACTTTTATACAAAAAATAGACTGTTTTCGTTGAGTTCTGACTGATTTCGTACTCAAAAACATACGAGTTATATCGTCATGTACTAAATGTTGACAATGTATGTACAAAAGTAATATATCTGTTTATTTTAGGATCAGTAAAGGCCCATAAGAGACCCAAAAATGGCTAAATATAGGATTTTCCGCATTTTTGAGTACGGCCCACCATTCCAAAAAATCTGAAAAAATTCTAGTACAAAGACAACATTAAAATATACAATTTTCTGGCGCAGTTAGTCTTGTATATGTAAAAAAAATTGAGAAAAAACAGATTTAAATTTTTTTTTAATTTTAAGTTAGGCATTGAAGGCGTCTAAAGCTAAGTGAAATTGGGTTATAAATACTGTTCGTAAGATATACTCTCATTTTTTTTTTAATTTTTAACATGAAGGAACTGGACAAAAAAATAATTTCCGAAAAATACAGGTTTTGGGTCTCGCTGGCATATGCAGTTGCATATTTTTCCGACGGGTCCCCGGAAAAATAGTAGAAAATTCTTTTTTTAGTATACTTATCTGAATTTACTGTCATTTTCCCCATTTTTCGTCCTGTATTGACACCGCAAAATAGTAAATATAAGGCAATGTAATATATTTAGTATTTCATTTAGTATATGATGTATTTAGACTATATGAAACGGAAAAATTCAGTTTATGCTACCACGGATGCATATGTATCATTCTCGGCAGGCACAAGCTTTGGGGCTAAGCGTGACGACATATTTTGCATCCTTGGTGCATAATGTATTATTCTTCATCATGATTTTAAAAACCAATTTATTTTATAAACTTGAAAATCTGACTATCGCGATTGTGAAGATGTCTAGAATTACGCGTCATTCACTAATGAAATAAAATTTGTTTGGTCACAGTTATGAAATTGTACGTGTACAATTATTGTTATATTAATCATAAAATTTTGAATGACGTACTATTTTTGTGAGTTACAAGGAGAGTCCATGGCCTCCGGGAAACGGATTTTCGCGGGCATTGGAGAGTCGATGTCTGGTACCTAAAAATGAAGCCCAGTGCTGATATTTCCGTCCAATAGGCCCTTAAGATACGCCAACGAGAATAAAAAATTATAAAAGACAATAAAAGCTAAAAGCTTTTCAGAAAGTTACAAGCAATCAAAGATAGCGTAAGAAAATGGTTAAAAATTTGTCTTCATTTTAGCCGATTAAATGGATCGTATTTTTAACCATATTCTTACGCTATCTTTGATTGCCTGTAACTTTCTGAAAAATCAATATTTTTTAACAACTGAGGGCTTAATTTTTAGTTTTTACTATCTTCTTTTATAATTTTTCATCCTCGTCATCGTATCGTAAATACTTGCAATGTGACCTTCAATAGAAGAGACATCATTTTTTGACGAAATAGAGGAAATTTGAGATGAGATTCCCCATATTTCAAGAAAAGGGGCTCATTGGACGGAAATATTAGCACTGGGCTTCATTTTTAGGTACCAGAAATCGACTCTTCAATGCCCGCGAAAATCCGTTTCCCGGAGGCCATGGACTCTCCTTGTTAGTGCTATCTTTCATAGCGAGTCCGAAATGAACTGTAATTGTAAAACAATGGTCAAAAAGTAATTCTATCTTTTCGTTTGACGGAGATTGTTGCTTTTTTGGAGAAATTGGAGAAATCAGTATTAAAAAAAGAGAAAACATGAAGGATTTATTTTTAAATACATTTTATATTTATCCAATAAAGTTCATTATTATCAGATGTAAAATAATATGTGCAAAAAGAAAATCAGCGAATCCTCGTTCTGGACCAATCCCATTAAAGTTTGTAATATTTACTGGATTGACTTGGAGACGGAGGCAAACTGTAACAAAAAAAAAAGGAATCTATTAAATTATTTCCCTGTACAATAATTATGTTTATTTAATATTAATGGGAAGAGCCACGGCGACTCAGATCGTCGAGAAGACCTGGATTCGAATTCCAGACAAGCACCTATCACTTTTTTCGCAAGAAACAATTGATTATCTCTCTCGCTATGACCGTGTTTTCGCCGTTGCCAGATTAATGGCTCTTGTGAGCGCACGGCAAAGTAAACATCCACGTAATAAAATAGCCAGTTTTTAATTCTTGGATAGAAATGCTCTACCGTACCAACAAAGAGCACATTAATGGGTTTATACAGCAAGTAGAAAAGGAAAACCTGAGCCTATTCTAGAATAGACTTAAGTTTGACTCCTCTTTCCGCTGTTCCTGATATGGGTCTTCGTTCGTGGTACAGAGATTTTCCAACACCACAGGAGACATAAGGACTCGCGGACTTTGGGTAAATACAGCAATAGTTTGAGGTTAATACGGAAAAGGCAAATATATATAACTAAATCGAACATTGTAATTTCTAAATTCTCTTACTTTCACAAAATGCTAATTGTAGGCAAAAAATTTCCACATGTGCGTGGCGCTGGGAATTAGAGTCGGGGTAGCATTTTTGTCCTGCTTCGGCGAGAATAAAGTACGAACTTTACGATGGGATGTGTTAAAAATATCTTTACAAAGTATTAAGCAATATCTCATAGATACATAGATTTTATTATATTTAACATTAGCAGTGTTTTTATAATAAGTTTTTAATAGACTAAATCTTCAATATGATGTACGGGTAGAAAAACAAGAATAATTAAAAATAATAAATAGACAACAGACAAGATCACATATAGATGGACTGACGCATAATTACCCTTTTCCAAAGAGCTAAAATTTAATAAACATACGTTGGTAATAAATGATTCTCCTGATATATTTTGTGGATAAATAACATAAATGATTTGCTACAAAAGGGATATAAAATAAAGACTAAAAGTGCTCGGCATATATAAATATGAGATTAGTCGGAATGTATACCACGATTTACTGAGCGTCCCTCACTAGTTATTCTATAACAAAGTTAATTACTTGCAGATTTTCAAGTTTGCTTCGCAGCTGTAAAGGACAGGAGCAAGTTCAGACGGCAGGAGTAATTCTCACGTTCAGACAACAGGAATAATTCATTCGGAGTATTCAAGTAACATAGAGAGAGAGAGAGAATAACAATAGTTGAAATGAGTTGCCAAGGGTTTCGTGATCATGCTTGGAAATAACTTCGTAGCAGTTTGACACCACTCCTGGAGGGTCTGTTGCTAACTCTGCGGAGAAAGAAATTTGCAAAATAGGGAGGCTTACCACGCTGATTTAATGTATAAAACATAGTGGCAGCAAAGTCTCCGATCAACATTAGTGATGCAGGAAAGCTGCCGCCTGTAAGGAGTGACGTGCTCATCCCTTCCAGCACCTAATATGTAGCGGATAGCGGATTGTCATATTCAATACCACTTGGAGCCTATTGTCCTGTTCAGCTGAGATGAACAGAAGGCTAGAGAGCAGTAATAACCAAAGACCAAAGAAGCGCTTGTATTAAGTGCTTCTTAAGTTCAAGGATGGTGCTATCTCCAAGACGATACAGTGGATACATTAGAGTATTGGCCCGTTTTCAGACCTCATTTACATGTTCCTTCCAACATAGTGTATCGTCAAGCACCAACCACAGATTGGGGACAGATGAAGAAAATTGTACCCTAGAGTTGCCAATTGCGATGTCGGAAGACACAGATGGAAGTTGGTTAATGTAGTAGGTATTAACGGAAACCATGGCTTTTGTTTTGCCAACATTTAGTTTCAGCTGATTTGTTGTAACCCAAGTAGCTATATGACTAGCATTGTCGCTCATCTTTTCAATTAGAGAATCAAGGTCATTCAGATGTCACTGAGCATATATCTGAAGATCGTCAGCATAATGTATGCGGGATATTCCAGGATCAAGGCAGCAGCAGATGTCATTAACATATAGCGAGAAAAGTAGTGGCCCCAAGATAGAGCCTTGTGCCTTTCCGGTATTGAGGGGACGGAAAGATGAGGTAGACCCGTTCTTTCCTTTAACAGGCGACCTGACAGATAAGATGCGATGCATCTCAACGCACGCTTAGAGAAACCATAGTCCTCCAGTTTGTGGAGAAGGGATACGTGGCAAACAGAGTCGAAGGCCTTGCTAAAATCAAAGAGGAGGAGGAGAGTAACTTGCTTTCGGTTGATCCCAACTCGGATATCATCTGCAAGTTTAATGAGGGATATTTGTACACTATTGTTTCTCTTGAAGCCGGTCTGTATGCAGTCTAGAATGTGATATGTTTCAATGTGAGCGTTTATTTGATGGTGAACTATGGAGTATTCAAGAGCCTTTAAGAGAAAGTTGAGTAGTGATATGGGACGGAAATCGCTGGGGTTGCCGGGTGTTTTTACCTTATTCTAAGCAAGCACCAGTGACCTCTTCCATTCAGAGGGAAAGATAGAATATTTTATTGATGCATTGAAGAGATCACGGAGGCGGATGACTATTGAAGGAAGGGCTGCCAGAACGAAGCATTGAGGAATACCGCCCAGTCTCCTGGATTGAGTACTGAGTGATTTACTACTGCGGTCACGTCGAGTATTTTTATTTGTTTGAGGAAGAAAAATTCAGAAAGATTTTTGGACTGCCGTTCAGTTAGATACTCATACATAGATGCAGTCTGGGAATCGAACGATACCGAGCAAAAGTACTCGTTCAGCTGATCAGGCGCAACGTCATGAGGACACTCTACTTTAGGTGAAACGACACCCAGATGCCTCAGTTCTTTCCAGAGAGACGGCGGATCTATAATAGATGACTGAATGATTGGATGATTTTGTCAGCATGATCTCTAGCTTAACGGTATAGAAGGAGATCGTATACCTGTCTCGTGCGTCGGTATCGCCTGTAGAGTCTGTCCCTTTCTAAGATGTGGTTTTTGTGGAGATGCTGGGCTTGATAGTTTTGAGTGGAACCAATCGATCAATGGCTGATGTAAGATTACCGCAGAGCACTGACAATCTAGATTCCGGAGAATCACAGCTAACTGTCCAATCACAGCTACGGAGGTAGGTATCTAAAACGTCTTTATCAACAGACTTGAAATATAAGTAAGAGGCTTAGTGATAAATTTAGATACAGAGACGTCAATAGTGGCCGTTATAATGCTGTGATTGTCAATAAAAGGTGTCTCAGACTTCAAGTAGTAGAGTAATATATTTTGTTGATCTGTAATATAGAGGTCAAGCCAGGTACCTGTATCCGTATGATATGTAGCCCCATGGGGAACAAGTTTTAGTGAATTTTCATAAAGGAGGTTGTGAATGAAGACTGCATCAAATGACTCGCACATTTGGTTGGCATTAAATCGCACATTATTATTTTGGTGCTATAGTTGTGCATGTTGACAGTGAGGTCCTCCTGAAATTCCTATTTTCCAGAAAAGGAGCATGAGGTGGCCTATAGATGACCGCTGTAAAGAACGGAGGGATTCCTTTGGTTTTCACTTCACAGAATATGTACTCCGGCGTGCCAGGTTGGCATATCCATTCTACTATTTATATGCAAAGACATTTAGATGTGAGGAAGTTGTGTATGTAGCGTGCTACATATCCACCATTACTGTTACGGTCTTTACGAAACAAAACATAGGCTCCTAGAGATAAGAGATGGTCCTCCTTCTTTTTAGTGAGCTTGGTTTCGGTTACTGCTATTAAGTGATAGTAGAGGCGAGAGGCTAGAAAGAGTCTGATATAAATATAAATGTGACCCAAGATAGAATTAGCATTGAAACAACATACCCTTAGTCCATCACCAGAGCACTTCGTGGTGGCTACTAGATAATTTGGTAACGAGAGGGGGGAGGATGCACTATGAGTATGAGACAGAGAATCATTTACTGAAGTTACGTTTGGAGTGTGAAATGAGGAAGAGATTAAGGTAGATGACTTAACATGTTGCGCTATTTTTCTAGACTCTTTAAAAAATTGCTGAGATCGGTCTCAGAAGTGATAGGATTGAGCTTATCACTCGTCTTTGGTCTTGTGTAGATTTTTTTTCCACGTACAAAATGGAAGATGCATTTTCTTTCTCCTTGGGTTTGGATCGCACCGGTTTATGTAGCTTGTAGATATCACTTGGATACTCATTGACTTTGGTGAGTCCCGGAACTAGTGGTGATGGATCACCCAGTAACTGTAGCAGAGCATTATGAATGACAGATGTAAGGACTTTATTTAATTCGATTTTACTGCGGATGATGTCATGAACTAGGGCTGATGAGGAGAGACTAACTATTAGTTGCTGAGAAGAGAATGAGGATGTTGTAGGTTCAGGTTCAGATGTCGGTGTTTTGTGCCCTTTCTCCGGTCCTTTTCGCGCAATGGACGGGCGGAGATAATGTCCCTGGATTCCAAGCTCGGATGAATGGTTTTGAGTACTACAAGTGCTAGATCTTGAAGATTAACACCATTATTGTGTTTGAGGCCACCCAGAACAATATCAGAAGAGAGAAGTTATTGAGTATCTTCTAGTTCAGGGAGCCGATAGAATAGAGGCGTCTGTTTCTTCGAGATGCTGAAGCCGATCACCAGTGACTGCAATACCTTCCGCGGAGTCAGAAGAACATAGCTGACTATGTATTATCTGGCGCTGAGAATTGTAGTCATTTTAAGCTTGTCAATATCTTCTACTGCGGCGTCAACTCGTTGAACAAGTGCCGGAATCAACTAGAGAACTTGAAGTTTTCTTGATAAATCGGCTATTTTGTCATTGATGGCTTGTAATGATGTTTGGAAATTGGAGATTTTCGTTTCAATGCCATCCAACTTATCTAGCTTGTCCATTTTTCCCAGCAGTAAGCTGAGTATTTCGTCATTGGGGGGCGTGTTAGAGTAGTTGGTAGATTCAGACGCAAGTGCAATTGTTGTAGTACCGGCAAGATTTTCAGTAATGCTTTCATTCATAGATTTAACGGAAGGGTCAAAAAAAGGGTATTTTGATGAGTAGAAATCCTTTTTTAAAGCAAATCGACACTTTGGTTGTGCAAATATCAATAATTCATCCTCACGAATGGAACAATTTGAGTCGCCACGTTGTAAATTTTTATTTTACACGCAATCGTTTCGATCAAAGTCTCATTTTTTCCTTATGAAATTTGAGGGTAGGTTTACCGTAATGAGATTATTGTATAGTCAATCCAAGCAGCCACAAATCTTATTGTTCATCAAAATTCGCATGATTTCGTGTGATAAACAATAAGACTTTGCGCTATAATGGTTGATTATACAATAATCTCGTTACGATGACTCTACCATCAAATTTCATAAGGAAAAAAATGAGATTATGATCGATATGATTGCATATACAATAAAAATTTGCATCGTTTCGACTCAAATTATTTCAATCGTGAGGTTAAATTATTAATATCTACACAACCAAAGTGTTTATTTGCTTTTAATAAAGGTTTTCTACTTTTCAAAATACCCCTCTTTTAAATATAGTTCAGCTAGTATATCATATTATATAAGAAAGAAAAATAAAAATATATTGCCAAAGACGTATTTTAAGGTCGACCACTACACCATAATGCATACAAAAATTCATATAAATAAATCACAATAAAATCATGAATTATACTGACAAGGAGAGGGTCTAACCTGCGGGAAACGGATTTTAGCGGGCATTGGAGAGTCCATTTCTGGTACCTAAAAATAAAGCCCAGTACTGACAATTTTGTACAATGGGCTCTTTTTCTTGAAATATGGGAAAATTAATTTAAAATATCCTCTATTTCTTCAAATCTCTTCTATTGAGTGTCACATTGCGAATATTTTGATGTGAAAACGAGCAAAATAGATTATAAAAGTATAGACAGTAAAAACTAAGATTTGAGTCCTGATTTGTTAAAAAATATAGATTTATTTATTTATTACCAGAGTAAAGTACAATAAATTACAATAGTATTCATTATTTAGTTCATTACATAGTTTACATTACAAAAGTAATCCAGCAGTGGAAAATATTTTCCTGTTCGCTGGTCCGGCATACTTAAACTACTTACAAACTAGAGTTATTTGGTTATTGAATCTGGATATTGGAATCTGAGCCCATTCCCATTCTATGGCATTTGTTAAAATTTATCAAAATTTAACAATTTATTTTCATTATTTAACAATTAATAAAAATATATATTTCTTTACATTATATAATAATTTAAATTTGACTATTATTCTACGTTACTGTTGGCTTCACCAATATCTAACTAACATTGATCTTGCCGATGTAAATTTCTCTGAGGAGGCATTTCTGTACCTGGCGTATAATATTTTCTCGATGTTGTTCAATCTAGCTGGGCATGTGAGACCAGATTTTTCAGGAAGTTGCAAGGAATCAAAGATAGCGTAAGAAAATGGTTAAAAATAAGATCCATTTAATCGGTTAAAATGAAGACAAATTTTTAACCATTTTCTTACGCTATCTTTGATTCCTTGTAACTTCCTGAAAAATCTGGTTCAGAATTATTCATAGAAATATTTCAAGAAAAGTTTTAGAAATATTCCTGTAACATTTTAAGTTATAGTTTGAAGGACTTGAAAAAAGTTTTAGAAATATTTCAGAAAACTTTCTTAAAATCATTTCAAATAAATCTTCCAGAAATCTTTCATGAAACCTTTCCAAAGGTTGAACGCGCAGACATAACTTATTTCAGAAACCTTTCATGCAAATATTTTTGAAATGTTTCGGACCTTTCATGAAACTTTTCAGAAACCTTGCAGAAATATTTCATCTTTTGTGGGAAATAAGAGAATTTAAAAAATATATTTAAAAAACGTTTATTAGGTGATCTATGGATCCAAGGTCTATATGTATAAGTGAACCTTGGAACACGAATTTGTTATATATATATGTGTGTGTGTGAGTGTGTGTGTGTGTGTGTGTGTGTGTGTGTGTGCGTGTGCGTGTGCGTGTGCGTGTGTGTGTGTGTGTGTGTGTGTGTGTGTGTGTGTGTGAAAGAACTATTTGTTTGAAATATAAACAATGCAAATTAGCAGAGAGAAATATACATCTCGTATTTG